>CATIWR010015828.1:0-15859 GCA_949677035.1 Omphalea diandra | reverse complement strand
TATATATATATATATATATATATGTTTTCAATAGTTACATCTCTATGGATAATTACTGTTTTTATGTCTGAATAATAAATGCTTATTATTTTAAACATAAAAATTAATTATGAGTTAAAATGATAAGAACTATTAAAATTTTAATCTAAAAATCGAAAGTGTAGTAACTAAGAATGGGTAAAAATTACAGTAACTATTAAAACATCACCCTTGTACACACACACATACTTATTGTAGCACACATGAATATTTATTTTATTTAATTCATTATTGTGTATTTCACAAAAATTAAATTAATTATGTTTAATAATATATATAATAAATTAGTTCTATATATATATTTGACGTTATTATAATGTTGAATCTATCATTTTAATTATTTGAAAAGTGATTGATTCATCCTTGATCTAGTTTAATTAAAATACTTTATGATAATATGAAATATGTAGAAAAGTAAGTAACAACTATATGATATAAAATTAATAAAAATTAAATATAATCATCTTTATAAGATTGAGCAAAAACGATAAAAAGAACCACAAAAACATCAAAATATACTTCTAAATAAATATAGTATAACTTTATAAGTTAAAAAAGCAATCAAATATGTTGAAAAGTTATTCAAAACACGTGTATATAATTTAGTGTGAACCAAAGTATTTCCATTTATTTGTTTTATATATTAGTATTATATATTTATTTAATCATTGATGAGAAAATTAAAAGCCTGCATATGGTTATTTTATCCAAAATAAATAAAATGTCATGTATGTTACTTTGACTTATTGAAAAGTAGCATTAACTCTACGATCAATTTCCATGTACATGCAAGCTTCTCCTATTCAAAAAATAAATTTATTAATTAACTTTTGTTTTATTATCCTTTTAAGTCCATATGTTTTATTTCTTTATTTATTTTTTATTATAGTTTTTTTAAGATTTGACTAATAGATAGAATTACTAAACTTTTAAATTAAAAATATTTTAGTCGATTCAAAAATTTACCTCCATTTGTGCACTTATATATATATATATATATATATATATATATATATAAACTTATTAACTATGATGTACCTAATATGTTATATTTTGAGAATTGAATAAATTTTTAAATTATCCATTTTTTAATATCTTAAAATTATTTTATTTTATTTTTAATATATAATATTTTTAAATGTAATATATATTATTCTAATTAAAAGTAACTATATATACTTTATTTTTTAATTAACACATGTATTTTAAGATATTTTAATAACTATTTGGATGGCAAATTAATCAAAATTTTACAGTAGATAAGTTTAATATTTATTATCTAAAAAACAAATTCAAATATAGTTATAAGTAAAATACTCCTTTTAAGTATGATAAAAATATAATGCTACTTTAACCATTGCCATTCTATTTCATTTGTTTTAAAAAATTATTTTTCATATTTTGACGTTCAATACACTAAAAAAATTAATTAATAAAAAACATTTTTTATCTATGAATTAAATCATTTTTTAAAAATATTTATTCTTAAAAATCATTTTTTAAATTAAAAAACTCTTCTAAATAAAAAAATAAATCATATAAATATAAATCTTTATTATCAGGTATCATTCTTGACCACCATCGATATGAGTCACCCAACTAATAATGATTACTATCAATGAAACCCATAAGTTTTTCATTGTTAATATTTTTTTCTCACATCAAACAATAAATAGTATAAATAGTGTTTATGATCCTGATTTTATTAATCCCAGTTTATCATTTAAAAATGTTTTCATTAAAAGTTAATTTTACAAACAAATTATTTTCCATGAGACCTTGGTTTCCTTCTCTTTCACAAGTTGACATCTCTGTATCCAAAGGTCTGTAAACTAAAAAAATTATATAAAACATATTAAAAGCAATTTTTGATATCTTATATGTTTTTAGCTGTCAACCGGGTCGACATATTGGCAGAACTGTGTACCAGAGAGCGAGCCAAAGAAACATCAAATAAATTGGTCACTGCAACCATACAATTCTGAACTTCTGAGCAAAGGAAAATCCAGCAACTATAAATGCAAACTGTTACGAGGGCTGAACATAGCTTGTCTTATTTACAGAAATATTTAAGATCTTCCTGCTGTTCTTGGATAGGGCATATCATATTTATCGTAAATGTATGCATCAGCCTCAAAAGTGTAGAGATCGGCTCATCATCATTCTGTTTTGTTTAGGGACCAAAATAACACATTACATGAAAGAAAATCCGTATGGCATTTACCCTACAGATCTTTGCATCTAGATAAGTTCCTAGATTGAGCATCATCTTGATACTTTAGATTTGCAAAAAGAACGCCAGTGCCCAACTGAGGATGAGTTTATGCACGTGAAAGGCAAGACTGCATGTCGGGCAAATAGATCATATCAAGCATTGCGATGGGAAATACAATATCTTCATAAATGAAACAAAGCAATACTGCATTTTCTGAGGTCACCAAAACAAGTAACACCCATACTCCCAAAGTTAGGAATATGAGTATTACCTGCCTAGCATTTCTTGAATTAATTTCCTAGTCTCAGTGAGAGTGTCCATGTAGTGAACTTCCAGAGCCCATACATTCTGCAGAGGAAGCACACTCATCTCCATTTGTGTTAGGTGCTATTTTTCCAACTGCATAACCACATTTGAATCCGTTTCACTAGCAACAACAGTCTGTCAGTGAACAAAATGAAGTCATCTGGCATCAGCTGCGACCATAACAAAACAAAACTTGAAATAACTAGCCAGTAGGTTGAAACTTAACCAGCCTTTTACATCTGACCTATTTCAGCATTTGCCATACATATACAATATGATTATTTTTTTTCGAGTTTGGGCATGTTATAATTGTCTACAAGAAGATATTCCTCTATAGTATTCACTCACCCAAAATGTGCCAAAACAAACATTTAAGGCAATGAATTTTAGGAGATTCTCATCTGACCTGCTGAGGATATTATCTGAATTGACAGAAATAGTAAGGCCTTGATGAGAAGAATCTATCATTAACCCATAGTTTCTCAAAATAATCCTGTCATGCTTCCTTAAAATTCTTTCAAGATGAAAGTGTTTTTCCAGCAACTCTTGTCTATCCCCACCCACTTTAATGTGCATCCACTACTTTCAAAAGCTCTCATTGGAAATTCTTCATGCTGCCTTAGCAAAGTTGTTCTTTCAGCATCAGCCCGGCAATAACAGGTGGATGATCCATCATCTATGTATAAATATGAGAAAAAAATTAAAGAAAGAAAGAGAGTTGAAGCACAAGAATCAGGAAGCAAAATCTTATTGAAACCGATAGGTGAAACTGAAATCTCTTGCACAGATGATTCAAAGCAGATGACTTCTGATCAACTCGGAATTTTTTAAAAGTAGCAGATCATAAAAGAAACACACAACAAGACAGCCGCCAAAAATAAATCGAAGTATCACAATGGATATCAACTGTGATAAGTGTCTCAATGTACTTGAGCTGATCACTTATGAATCATTTATGACAATTAACATGACCACGCATATTTTACTTAGCCGACACTGGCATTACTGCTTTTCATGCTCCATAGATTCTGAGATTCTGTGCTTATACTTATTAAGAAACTGTTTTACACATACAAGACATAGCATCTGCTTGTATATCTATTATTTATATTAATCTATCTTTTCTTAAAATTCAAGAGAGAAATACCACAAATTTGCATTTTAGTGAACATGTTTTGCATCAGTGAGAACCCAAAACCATTTCAACACCACTAGAGAGAAATGCAGATAAAGAGGGAAAACAATTAGAGAAAATATTTCATGAATTTTAAAACATGCATCTGCCAAAAACCAAGGCAGGTTCTCATCCCAGCTTGCAAGTAGTCATCACTTTGGTAATTCAATGGTCCTATCTCACATCTTGTATAATGATATTAGCATGCTTTAAATGGAAAAAAATAACTCACCCAACACAAAACTGACAAGTGGCATGTCAACAAAATATGGTCTACCCTGAACTTCTGAATGTAAATCATGATATTTTTACTCTTCTCCAGAACCAGGACACAGACAGCAAGAACATATGACAACCACAAGCAGATAAATTGTAGTGCCAATTTCAAACAATAAATATTTGCTACATGGGGAAAGCTAGCACATAAATGAAAGAATCAATCTGAGGCAAATTAGACCTACTTAGAAGGATTCGAAGTTAATAGATCTCACACAACTTACCCTACAATTGAACTGCATAGGCTTGCAATCCACTCGCTGAAATTCAGAAATCATACCAGAAGGAACATTGTCCAAAGAAGCAGCAGATGACAAATATAAACTAGACTGTGCTTTGAAAGATTTGTCACCATATGATTCATTTGGAACTCTTATGGAGTTCATAGAAATATATGATACAGGTATCAGTTTTAATTTATTTGTCTCCCTGGAAACATAAGAAATAGCCATTTGATTAGCACATATGTTATAGCAGTTTAGAAGATCATCAAAGAATCAGCTTAAAAGTTTTTGCAGATGAATCAGCCACAGCACAGAACAGAAACAAAAAGTAAAATGTACATAAACAGAATATCATAGTATAAAACTCTTGACAGCAACTTGTAGATTATGGATACATTTTAGAATCCATACTATAGCCTGATACTAATACCATAAAATTGTATTCATGATCATCTATTGATGATAGTTAAATTTTGGTACATTTAAAATGCATGTAATTTGTACCCTTACTGCACATTTGAATGCAATAGCTTGATTATGATGGCAACAAATACAGGTGTTTTTTAACTAGGAAGATAAAAATATCTATGTAGGTACTCAGAGATACATAGTCAAGACCTCTTCTCCCTTCCTTTAAAAAATACAGTATATCTAACAATACTGACATCGACAATATTTGGTAAAATATGTAGCACCTCCTTTATCGCATGAAAAATCACAGCACTAGTTTATTATAAACAGATGATGAAATTATATAAAAGGTTAATGTACCAAATACACCCTGAACTTGTTCCCAAGTGACAATAAAAGACAACGTCAAATTTACCTTTGAACTTATATTATTTCGTTAAAATTACCCCTTAACAGTATTTTTGCACATCATTATACTCATGTTAACCAATTTCCCCTTGTATTTGCTGCAGTTGGATGAATGAAGAAAATTATTCAATTAAGAAATGTATTTAAGAGAACTGAACTCAAATGTACTTTGACAAAAATACAGTTTCCTCTAAATCGCAAATTTTTTAAATCCCAAAAACATAACTTCATTTTGACACAGTGATGTTTTGGTGGAGTAATAATTCTGCTCATTCATCCAATTGCAACAGATATAAGGAGAGATAGATTAAATAAGAGTATAATGGTATGTAAAGTACTATTAATATAAGTTCAGGGATAATTTGACGAAATAGTTTATTTTATCTTTTATTGTCACGTTAGGACAAATTTAGGGGTTTATTTAGTTTTTTAGCCTTATATAAAACAATTGTATTAGAAAAAACTAATAGCATTTGCAGTAATATAATTATGAGATACACAATGAATCATAAGATAACTAAAACTCAAATATCTCTTTTTATGGATTGTAAGCATACCTCATTTTAAGAATTCGACAAAATGCTGCATTTACACCAAGTCCAAATCCAACAGGTATGCATGTTTGCCTTGAAAACCCAAAATAGTCACCTCATGAACAAAAACAAAGCAAAAGGTTAAATTTATATTCAAATAAATAAATTAAAAAAAAGGGAAATTAAAGAGATAAGCAACTTCATACACTGATACACATGGTCTAATATTTGATTATCCACCAAAACATGAATACAAGTACTATTTGTGCTTCCACGAAAGAATCTCATGTGACAAACATCTAATCTTTCACAGCTTAAATGGGTATTGGCAGAATTACAATCAAATTCATGAATGCCAACTACACGTTCACTACAGATATTAAATTTCCCTTAGGAAAAAGATGTGTAAAAGCAAGAGACCCAGAAGAGAAACCAGATAAAGATGTCATGGTCAAAACATCAGAGGTATCACTCAAAGTCTTCTCCAGTGTCATAGGTGGCCTAACAGGGACTTCTTTTGTTTGACTAACCTTTACTTCCAAAAAACTAAGTGCATTAGCAGAGAGATGAAGACTGACATCTGAAAAAGGCTCTGGAAAATTGTTAGTGGACTTAACATGTAGTTCAACTTGATCTCTTATCGAAACTTCTCTTCTGCTGAAAGAAGAATCATCCTGAGAGGGATCACTTGATCTATCTTTTGGGATTACCTCATCAGAAGAGAAAGAAAGGCTCCAAAAACATGTAGTGAAAGAGATAAAAACTTTAATGCCACCAAGAATATTACAGTCCTTAACACTACAAAATGACTTCAGGATGGTGCTGTATGATGTAATAACTGCCAATCTGCAACAACTGGAATTTAAAATAAAGTGAATATTTTCCTACATTTTCCAGTGAATCAGAAAATATTATTCATGCACTAGATAATTCCAAAAAGACAAAGGCCGCAGAAAAGCCTAACACACCTGATACTTCAAAAAGTTTTCGGAGTTGAATTCTAGCAACACCTTCTCTGTGCTTGGTTTACAATCAGCCCCAATCTTTGCCTTAGATTTTGTGAAGCACAGTTTTCCTGGGCCAACAAAGTTGTGACAGTTGGCAATTCTAACGGTGGCCAAGCATGGAATTTCAAGAGAACTCAATTCTGCACATTGCCCATCAGTGGATCCCTTAAAAGCTTGGCTTGATAGCTGATTAACTTTGTGCTTTTTATCGGAAAGATGTTCCTGGTAATTTTCATTGGAATATTGTGTCAAAGGATGCCTAAGGCAGTCCCCCAAAAACTTAACTGGAAGCACAGTTCCATCATTTCCATCAAGAAAAAGATCCCATGGCAAGACAACAGCCTCAGCAAAAGTACTAGAATTGTCCGAGATAACCGGCTCACCTTGAAACTGCAGAAATGTACAGAGTAGATCAGTAATCTGTAAAGAAAAAGAAAAGGAATCTCTAGTGACAACACAAAATTGATAATGAACATTCAAAAAGACTATTTATGAAGATGCACTGTACTTTTTGTAACATGGGATATTTGTGTTACCCAAATGAGATGAAATCTTCCTCCTTGAAGTTCCTTAAATTCAAAATTCTGGCCCACACAAGGATTAATGGGATTACTTTTGCAGGTTGCATTGCTCAAGTGAAAATAGATATAAATTGTCAGGTATAACTCTCTTGCCCATGGGGTACAACAAAAGACATATCTGCATGAGAATGATTCACTATCAGACGACCCTGGATGATCCACAAAGTCAAGTGCACCTTCCATTACTAGACTATCCAACAACCTGAAAAGGAAACAAAAGATATGTTAAGTCCAGATATTTATATATATACTAAATATGCAGAAAACTTTCACACTGAAGCAGCTCAGAAGATGATAATGATGTCTAAGAATCATCATTGATATAGCCTCATAGATGCCATTGGATTTCCAAGCGGAAGGTAAGTCCGGTATTATAACATCAATGCTTCCAGTTGCATTAACTAACTACAACCTTCCAGAAGACGGAGAAATCTGGACGACCAAATACAAATCCTTGATTAATTCAGAGAATAAGATTTTACCCAATTCAATTGTTCAATAAACCACAGAATCAACAACTAAGAGATTGGAATCATTATTTTTAGAACAACAGAAATTTTAGTAAGAAATAAAAAAGAGGACACAGTTGAAGACAAGGAATCCTCCTAAGAAAGTTAACATACAACTAGAAACAAGAACATTAAAAGAAAAAAGAAGAAAAAAAGGAGGTACAAAAGTAACCTCTAATCACGTTGGACAACACTTAAAAACTGAAGAGAGGAACCCATTGACCTGCCAGTGCCATTACTGTGTAGACCCTTCTCTTTTCACAAATAAAGTCCCTGGCTCACTTGTAGACAGCCATATTTTGCTATTTGTCATCCCTAAATCAAGACCACTTATATGCATCTTTTGTGGACTTTCGTTTTACCAAGCAAATTTTATCTTTTTCCCTTGCAGAAGTCAAAATAGTTAGTAAATTACAAACCTTTACAACCTGTGTTTTAAATTACGCCAATCTTGAAGGGAAAGAATGCTACTTATTATGTTTTGTCATTTCAATTATTTCAATCTCACCATCACAATACACTTTTCCATTTTAGAAGTTAAAAACTTGACATAACATAATCAAGTAATTAACATAATAACATAATATAGGCCAATCTAACATATTCAAATTTCTTTTAGTTTGGATATCACATATCAACAGCCAAAACCTTCAAGTAATGTGCATATGCTTAAATCAGTCTTGCTTATGCACACTAAACTGGTTTTGCATATAAACGGAGTAGGCAAATGCACAGAGAATCTTAAGTACAAATACTGTAGTGAAGCTAAATCACCAAACTTTAGACTTCCAAGGAGAGAGAAACCTATATCTTCACTTAAAATTCTCCTCAATGGCAGACTATGAGAACTTCCTTCACATGAGAAAAGGCTATATTGAGTGTTGTCCTGCAAGATGTGAGAGTTGCTCCCTCTGATCCACATGGCCTCACAATAATGGAGAAACATAGAGATAGGTGCCACCTGAGAAGAAAAGCAACTATTGATAATTTTTTTTTTCTCTTTCATTACAAGTAGCTACCAAAAGATTTAACAACTCTAAGCAGTCACATTAAATATGCCTTTTGATGGAATGAAGCAATGTTATTGTAAAGAAATTAATCATAAAACACTCTGGTTGAGGAACTGACCAATTTCAGGTTGGCGCAATATGGTTCACTACCACAGCCATAGGAGTCATGCTTACATAATTCGGCAAGTACTCCATGCTGGAAAAAGAATCTTGTTATATATAATGACAACAGTGAGTTTATCAAAACAACAGAAAAGGCTTTGTATCTAAAAGTTGATACTCAAGCTCGAATAACTGATAGGGGTAAGTGTAAGCTAGTAAACAATTGTGCCAGTCCTTTCTTCTGGTTACACCTTACAACCATCCATATTAAGTTAGAAGATAAACATAAAACACAGCTTTGGAAGGAAAGAAAGAGCAGGGAGGGGGGGGGGGGGACACGAAGGCTTCTCAGTAAACCAAGAAACTCAGTCCAGTTCATATGCAGTAGAAGGACCTACAGTGAGAAACTTACATGTTTTGATCCCAAAATCTCTTTCTCTGACAAAATACCAGCAAACTTCTTGCGAAAACATGAAATGACAAGTAGTGCCCTCAAACCCAACAGTCATATCAAGCAAATGGAATATTATTATTTCAATCATGCAGTAAAACCGCTAAATATCAAGGAGTGCCTCCAAAAGCAATTCCATACCATAGTCTGGCAGAAAAAGTTAAGGACCTAATAAACTTTTCCAATTTCTATGGAAATCAACGATTACTCATAATAGTTCAGAAAGATGCAAGATATGTAAAATAAGAAAAACATCAGCATCCCATACCCAGTTTCCAATGGTGAGAATGACTCTACCGTAAGGCTTGTCTTGAAGCAAGCCCCGAGGATGAGCATTTGGATCCAAGTGAATTTTGGATTAACAAAATGTACATTCCTCAAAGTAATCTGTAACGAAACTCAACAATTAAAAAAAAAGTTATATTGCGGACTGATTAAATGGCATGTATACACATCAAAGAATATCTCTTTTTAATTAAAAAAAGAAAAGAAAAGAAAAAAGCTAGAGAAACGAATTTACTTACAATGGCACCGACCCTAAGACTATGTGGCATCACAAGTAGCTGATCAGTAAGTAAAAGCCATACTTCTGAGCCTAGCTCAATAACCGTTCCTTGCATGTACACACCATTGACAACACTAGTATAAGCCCCACACTCCCTTTTTCCCCTAACAACATTCCTGGAAAATGGAGACCATTTCTTAGATACTCTAGGAAAATGCAAGAAAGAATTTTCCGTAGTCACAACATCAAGAAAGAATTTTCCGTAGTCACAAACATCAATTGGGGCTCATCTTTCCCCATAAAAACCAACTTTTTTTTCAACCCAGACAGCACGACAACATTCCCTACAAGCTTGGTAATCACAGGATGCCAACCCGGAGATCCAAAGAAATATATAAAAACCAGTTTTACAAAAGAATGTGGATTATGCTGTTCTCGACCCAAATTATGCAGAACCGTAATGAGTTACATAATTTACACCTCGCAAACCATAATTCGCACAATAAAACCTAGGACATTGCTGGATTTACTATCCCCAATCGAACATGGAACAAGTGAAACGGGACCAATTAAAAAAACAATCGAACATAGAACAAGTTAAACGGGATTTATTTTTTTAAATGATTTTCTATTGCAAAGGCATCTATGTCCTGTTAATAAAAAATAATCGAACTTGCTCGTGAGTAGAATTCTTGAATTCGGTTACTCAAAAACTTGAAAGAAAAAAAAATATATCATCCCACAATTTTTACTCAATTAAAAATCTCATTTTCTATTGGAAAAACGGAATCTGATTCTTAATGCTAATTCTTTCATAAATACCTTGTGTCTTCATTCCATAAAAACACATACTTGTATTAGCCTAATGATAAGGCAAAAACATTTAGAAAGGAGAAAACTTTAACTGTTATTAAACAGTTAAAATAGCTGCTCTCGAAATCTGCATTGTTGTGGTACTACTGTGTAAAGTACATGGGCATGGAGTGCATGATGAAGAAAAACTTCTGGAACAGTTACTTTGCAGGATAATTTGTTCTTAGTCATACAACTAATTCAGGAAAAGAAAGAGAATCAACAAAATTCAAATGCCATCACATGCCCTGCATAGTGCACACGCATTCGAACTGAAAGATCATTCTCTATACTAATCAAAATAAGAGTACGATTCCTATATTTACAGATTCATCTAGAGTATGTCATTTCTTTCTAAACAGAACAAATGATCTATTTCTTTTCTATAACTTCTTCCCATCTTTGTGAGATCATAGCTTGAACTCCTAGCCTTCTATTTTTTTGACAAGCTCTAGCCATGATGATGAATGTAGACTGACCAACTGATTAAGTTTGCAAGCTGTCACTCTATTTTGAAGAGCACAAGCATACCAATGATAAACAAACCCTTCAAACTCATGAGAGTCCTGAAAGCCTCAAAAAACAATTAGAAGAATTGCCATTGAGCCCTCTCTAACCAATTTCTAGCTTCTGCCTAGCTGTACATGAAAAGAAACTTGTTTCTGGATCAACCGATGACAATTAATGCATATGTCAGATTTGTGGAACTTCCCTCCCATGACTCCTTAAAAGAGCCAAGGGATGGTTATTCACAGCACCAAGTGGCATATTGCTGGAGACATTTGAAGAAGAGCTGAAATTATGTGAACTATAAACCAGCTGTGCCTTAGCTAGCAAGGGCAGGTCTTCCAGTAGAAAAGGAGAATGATGAGAAATTGCCGTACAATTGACTGTTTTCGCACAACTTCGTTGACTGATTTCATTGAGAAGGGAAAGGCACATATGAAAATAATTATAATCCAGAAGATTAGATAGTTATAGAATGAAATTAATGAATCAAAAAGTATTATCTGAGCAGTCTGCCCAGAGCATGAAGAGATATAATTACCTATTACTAGGCAGTTTATTATTCATAATTTGCGATTTTGGAGAAGTCAGCATCAAATCAGTTTTTTGCGCAGCAGAGTTCCCGGCACAGTGTGATTTCTCCTACAAAAATGGATGCATGTATAATTAGCAGACTAACAGATGTCAGGGTATCATAAATCACTGCATAGCCCATCAATTGAAGAAAGAATGCCTGTCTGCAGGCTGGCTATGTTGTGAGGTTTATCTTCAACACTAACCATGAGATTTATTGTTGATAATGCCTGTCGGCCGGCCAACACATTGAGTTCACTTGAATTTTGCATAAAAGGATGTTCAAGAAGCCAATTAGCTGATGGTCGCTCTGCAGGATTTCTCTGAAAGCAACAGCAGAGAAAATCTTTTCCTTCTGGAGACATAGCTTCAGGTATAGGCGGACTTTTGTACAAAACCTTGAACATTGCTTGAGGCTGATACACAGAAACAATTAGATTATTAAGCAAATAAAGTCAAAAATCCAAAAGCAATCACAACGCAAATTCAGTCCGTGGAAAGAAACTGTTTGAGGAAATTGCAAGATACATGTTGCAAAGACACCAAAGCAAACTTCTAATACAGCTGTCATTTCTTTATTGTCCAACTTAATAAAGTTGAATTGACACTAATCAATCTAAACAGCACAATATTTACAACCTTCCAAAATTATAAATAAATGAGAACAGTTTAGTTATGAGCTCACCCCATAAAGCTCACCCCAGGGAGGTTTGCCAGTGAACATCTCAATGATGGTACAACCCAAGCTCCATATATCAACTGCCAAGGCAAGATCAGGATTGGTATCGTTTTGCATCACAGATTTTATGACCTGCAAAATATAACCAATTTATAGAAGATGTAGCAACAGGCCATCAGGGCATTGACAAAAATCTTAACATGAAGTACCTCTGGAGCCATCCAGTGTGGACTTCCTTTCAGAGACAATCCATATGATAGTCCAGTAAGCTGAAGAGCAACAAAAATGAAGTAAAATAAAATTAAGATCCATGCACCCAATAATTTTTTTTTTCCCATAAGAATATAATGTGTCAAATTCCTCAAACTCACATGTTTTGCCAAACCAAAATCTGCTAGCTTAACAATGCCTGATGAATCAACAAGCAAATTAGCTCCTTTAATATCCCTGTGAAGCACGATTCTTTGAATCATTAAAGTTCCAAAATGCTGAAATATCATAAACTTTGCGACTAACAAATGCATTGAGTTCTACACTACGTTCTCACGCCAACCAGTTGGGTATGATGTCTAGCATATAAGTACCCTTTTTCTTTTTTTTCCACAAATGGTATAACTTCTTAGACTACACCATTTTCCCAACATTTATTGAAAAATGATATTGGGCATAAGATGACAACTGCTTGGTAATAGAGAAGTTTTTTTTTTTATCTTCTTCAACACACTTCAATTACCTGTGGATTGCCTTCATGCTGTGCAAATAAGCCAACCCAGAGAGAATATGGCGGGTGAAATTACGGACTATAGATTCTGTCATCTCTCCACAATGTTCATGGACATACTTGCTGATTGATCCAGGATATACATACTCCAAATATATGTAAAAGTGGTCATCAACCTGAAGAAAACACAATGCTCCCTGAATCAGTTAAAATTGAAGTAATTGAATACATAGCTAGATTCAACAAAAAGAAGCACTTACTATCTCGCTGCCATAATACTGCACTATATTTGGATGCTTTACAGATCGGAGAAGTCTGATTTCCTATACACAAGAAAAAATAAGTCATTGATTGTGCTGCCAATTAAAGCCCAGTCAGCATGATTCATATGACTTCTGCATTTCCATTGATATGAGAATTACAAGAATTAAGAACATGAACAGAAACTTCAGAGCAACATTCAGATTAATGAAATTGTCAAAATCTACTCATCAACAATCCGGAAATCACATTCTTTTTTTCCTTGGAGAGGAAAAAGTATTCCAGCAGCTTTGCCATACTAGTTTATGTGATGCATCAAGAATCAAAATCGATAAAACAAAAATTATTGTTTTAAAGTAAAATCACAAATTCATACTTAACAATCCTCCTTAGACTCTTATAAGCACCAACGTAAGGGAAATAAGTATAACGCCACTAAAATAAAGCTACTAGCACAAAAAGGAGTATTACTGACCAGCAAAGTTGGGAAAATTTTCCTGCAACCAGACATATCTGAAGCGTGTACTAAGAAGTATAGAGCACATATAGTTGAGTATTGTGCATTATTCTAGACCAACAGGTAAAAGATAACATTTAATCATTTGCCTGGACTTCTCTGCCTCTAGGTTTTTCAAATAGATGGCACAAATGCATAATAAGGGACTCTTGGATATACCTGCTCCAGTTGCTTTATGCATTCAGCAGATTTAGGGTCATCAGGGATGATATCAACTTCCTTCATGGCACACAGAGCTCCAGTCTCCCTGTTAAATAAACACAACAATGTATTATTCACCAGTGAAGAAATTCAAGAAAAAATAAGCATGAAAGCTTCGGAATAAAAGCATACCTGTTGGTTCCAACAAAAACACTTCCATATGTACCGCGTCCAATTAGCTTTCCTTTCTGCCACTGAGTTTTCCTCAACGACACTGGCTTCTCTACTGTGTGAAGCAGAGTAGCCGGTGGCGATGGTGTAAATGATTGTTGTGGTGAAGCTCCAGGAGGAAGGGGCAATGGGTGAGCACCGAAATTAATATTACTTTCTGGCCACTTCTTACAAATCCCAGGAGGCAATTTACTATACCATGGAAATGAAAACATCTTGGGACTTTTGGCTTCACGGAAGGAACTTTGCGATGATGGGCTACCAAATGGAGAGCAATCTTGACTATCCACATTTTGCAGTGGTGATATTACCCTACCTAAATCTGGAACCTCGAAAGCTGACGAAATCAGAGATGCTTGTGAAGCCACAAAAGATGGTAAAAAGTCTCCAGTGCATGATCTTTGCGGGCTAACAGCAGGACTTGAGAAACTGCTTGTCGGAGCACTCCTGGGAGTAGCAATCTGACTTAACTTGTGATCAACAGTTTCAGTATTTACACTTTGAGATGTCCCCTTGGCTGACCATTTAATTGAATCTGCAGCTTTACAAAGAGGGAACAGCTCCCCTGCATTTGTTCTTCGCGGACTAACAGAAGGACTTGTAAAACCACTCACTGGAGCACTTCGAGCAGATATGTCCAGTCTGAAATCATCATTAGGACAGTAAAAATTAGCATGTTGCGAGAATCTCCAGTGGAAATTGTTTGAACGTGGAGTAGACTTTGTGACAACATGATCTGCACTGTTTCTAGTACTTCATGGAAGCAAATCACAAATACAGCTCAACATCGTCACACCCACATACAATCAGATCTTATTTGTGCGCTACTCAAAAGTTAATAGGCAACCATGACACGATTCACATCATAAAAGCAGTGATAATGGTAGTCACCACATACAGAGAGAAAATTTCTTTTTAATATACTATATAATAGAAGTTATCATATAAACACACATTGGTTTCATGTTTAAATGATCTGAATAATTGCAGTAAAAAGGAGTTTGTTACCTCCTTAAGACAGAGTGCGGCCCTTCTTCTGGTGATCGATGCCCGAAATTCGAGGGTAAAGACTCGGGTCTCTTGGTCAAAGGGAGCGGCAACGGCTGCGGCAGACCGGAGGAGAACCATCTGTTGGAGCAGCAGAAAGAGCGTGGCTTTCGGGACGAATCGGGTGAAGCGGGAGGTGAATCAAAACCATCGGTGAAGTGCAAGCCAAGGTCTTCGGCAGTAACGTGCCTGAGCTTTCTTTGTCGCGTGAGCCTTCTCTGAGTGAAGGATTGACCCCGATTATTGGATAAATTAGCAGCATTGGCAGTGCCGCCTGTGGGAGACGACGGCGCAGACGAAGAGAAAATGATTTTTTGAAAGAAATGCATTAAGGGAAAAAGGAAAGATAGGAAATTGGAGGTGTTGAAAGCTTCATGAGAAAGAAACAGCGATCACATCTAGCAGTTGTTGATTTTGAGCCATAGGCTAGGCACAGGTGCGAAATGGGTACGTTGTTTCTTAGTTGTTGCTTCCCTTACTTGCCCAAGGTTTGAATTTGTTTAGTCAACGGTGACGATTGGGACCTCAAGAAATACCTCACATCTGATCTAAACAAATACAGAAATTCATTTCATGAAA
>CATIWR010015824.1:0-81267 GCA_949677035.1 Omphalea diandra | reverse complement strand
GTTAGCCTAGAAAACACTTTGTTGTAAGGTTGTGTGTTAGCCATTAAAACACAAATTGTAGTAAGTTGGGTGTGAGCTTGAAAAACACCATTGAATTAGTAAAATACCCAATTGAGTGATTGGGGAGTGGATGTAGGGATTATTTTGCCCGAACCACTATAAAATCTTTGTGTTCTTTCTAATCCCTCTTCTTCTCTTCATCCTTATTTTAAATTTTTTAAACACCAATTCAACCCCCCTTCTTGGTGCCTAGGGACAACAGGCTCTTTTGAACTTCAAGGATAGAGTATAGTTTCTCCTTTCCTTTGGTAAAGTTGCTAAGATTATCCTTGATCTTAGAATTCTTAGCAACTAGGGACTCAACCTCCTTAGCTAGAGTCTCTTGACTCTTAGCACAATCCTTTAAGGATTTGTTCTCTTTCTTAAGAGTGAAAGTGCTAGACTTTAGAGTCTCAACTTTCATGGTTAGCTTAGTGATAATTGAATATAACTCATCTCTAAAATAAGAATCAAGAGGATTTACCTTATTCTCACCATCGTTGTTACTATCGTTATTAGAGAAGTGCTCACTTAAGGACTCATTTGATCTCTCCTTAATTACCATGAGTCATAGATTGGCTAGCTCTTTTTCGGTGTCCTCCTCATCAAGTTCAAAGTCACTTGTTTCATCCCAAGTAGCCTTGTACACTTCCTTATCTTTCTTGGAGGTGCATTTATTGGTAGGAGCTTTGCTCTTCTTTCATTAGGACAATCTGACTTGTACTACTTTTCTTCTTATATCTCCTTGCCCGTTTACTTTTTAAGAGAAATATTTTTACTTTAAGAGAAATCTTTTTACTTTATTTGTTATGAGGGCAAGTTGCTCATCATCACTACTGTTTTCATCATTACTATAAGAAGATGTTAGTAAGCAAGAAGAAGAAAGGGATTCATAGCGTACATTTTTCACTATTAAGGCCAAATCTTTCTTTCTTACTTCAAAGCTTTCAGATCTCTTCTCAAAAGTGATTTCATAAGCCAAAAGTTTTTCATGAGTTCATCCAAACATAGGACTTCTAGCTTATTACCTCCTCAATGGCTATCTTTTTAGCTTCCCACTTGTCCTTTAGAAGAGTTCTTAGGATCTTTGCAACCATATCTTCATTGAAGTAGGACTTCCTAAGAGTTTTGAGAGTGCCCACCATGTCAATGAATCTGTTGTACATCTCAGTAATGGATTCACTAGGGTAGTATACAAATGCTTCATACATGTAAGTATGCATTTGTATCTTTTTCTTCTTAACTTTGTTGGTGCCTTCATGTTGAGTTTGCAAAGTGTCAAAGATTTCTTTTACCGATGTACACATTTGTAGCTTTGCGTACTAAGATTTATGGATAGCATAAAAGAGAATGTGCATGGCTTGTCTATTTTTCAAATTTGCTTTCTTTTTTTTTCTGTTGTCCACTCACTCTTGGGCTTATGAACATCTCCAACCAATTTAGTTGGAACTTTTCTTCCTTTTTCAACAATGCCCCATAGGTCTATGGTTTCACTGCCTCGAAAGATTTCCATATGGTTTTTCCAATACCTGCAGTCATCTCCTTTGAACAATGGTGGCTTGTGGATTATTTGTGATTCCTTAAGACTTGCCGTGATCTTTACTTTGAGCACTTAAGCCTTGATAGAAAGACTGACTCTGATACTTATTATTATCCCTTGATACCCTAGAAGGGGGGTTGAATAGGGCAATGACAAGTAAAAACAATTAAAGTTATGTAAGCAAATAATGAGAAATCAAGACAATCAATTTATAGATGTTTAACACAATCTTGCCTACATTCTTTCCTCTAGTCTTCCTACTAGAGTCTTTCAGCATCTAGATAGCTTCCAGGTATTATCAATCACCTTTACAATAGTAGTTTCTAGGTACTACCGATCCGTTATGATTAGACTTTTAAGTGCTACTAAAATTGTGTCCCAAAGTAGTTTACATGTACTACCTTAAACCTTTCATAATAATGGTTTTAGATCTTCTACTATCTCTTAAACCAAAAAATTTCTCTAAAGAATTTACAACATAAAGATGAGAAAGAATACTCTCTCAAACAGTAAACAATAAAGAATACACTCACAAGAATTGCTTAACTTGGTGGAGAGTTTTGAAAGATGTCTTAAAACATGTTATTCAACGTTATTTTGAAGAAGACTTTTGTAAGCTTTTGACAATAATCTTCCTTTGAAGCTAGATCACACTTGATTTTCGCTTTTTATTAAAGATTACTTTCATAATATAAAATACTTGTTTTTGAACTTTTTCTCTTATGGTTTTTTTCTTTTTAATTTTATTATGGGAGAGTCCTTTTATAGGCAAAGACACGAAACTAGTTGTTAGAAAGAAAGATGTCACTCTATGTCATAAAGTTGTCATTCAATGCCTATTGGACACTTTTCACATCCGTTGTTGGGTAAGAATACAACTTCAACACCCGTTGATTGTATTAAAATGCCCGTTGGAACTAGTTATTTGAGAGAGATATGCCTAAATGCTCCTCATCTGGCTTTCTCAATTTTTTAGTCACTAATTCCTTGAACGATTATTGGATCTTCTTAAATGCCTCTTGGAATTTCGCTTCAACTCTTGTTGAGATATGGACAATGCTCATTGAAGTTTCCAGAAGGATGCAAACTTGATGATCTATTTTTCAAATTTTTCTATAGTGCTTCAATAGTTGTTAGCTTACTTTCAATGCCCATTGAAGAGGATCTCAATACCTGTTGTAAATATGAAGGTTCCTTGTTCGAGGGTCTATAACCTTTAGCTTTGCTTAGGATCTTTTCCAATGCTAGTTAGTAAAAGGCAAATGCCTATTTCGAGGATTTGAGATTTATATTCACATCAAGTCATTTGGTCCAATGACTATTGCGAAAATGCAATGCCTGTTGAGGTCTTGATAAGCCACGTCCATGCGAAAATGCAATGCCTATTATGAAGGTCAACTTGTGAAGCTCGAGTGTTTTAGTGATCCATTGCCTATTGATTCTTAAAAAAGTCATTAGTTCAGAAGTCCATAAAACTTTACTCACATTTGGGTGTCACTTTAATGCTTGTTGAGAATTTTCGATACCTATTGATGAAGCCATAACATTTGTTGAATTACAGCAACACCTGTTAGCTTTGAATACTTAGAGTTTTTAACCAAACTCTTTTCTAAAAGCCTTAGATCAAAAGATTGATGTACCTGTAAGATTTTGCACACTAACTTGGATAAGAGTTAGCTTTTACATATGTTTGTAATAATCAAAACAAGATTAGTTCATTAACCTCCTAAGCTTGTTTCAACAAATGCATGTAGTCTTTTCATATTAAGTCAGTCTAATACAATGTTTCTTAAACATGTATTTATGTATCTGACTTCATATCACATATTCATGACGAATAAAATATAGTCATCAATCAAAACACATACTAGTCTTATTTCATTATTATCCCAACAATAATGACCGATCGGGGATAGTTTAGAATAGAATTATTTACACCTAAAGGTTTTACTATCAAGTCTTTAGAATAGAATTCTTTACACCTAAAGGTTTTACTATCAAGTCACATACTTGATGACATTAGGTAGAATTAATTATTCATGAAATTTGTCATTTATCCATAAATAAAAGAGATATTTAATAAAATTAACCATGACATCATTAAGAAAATATCCATTGCAAGGATTGGCATGGGACATGTAACTAACTATCTTCCATTTACACTAGGCCCAATAAAAAATGTATCTAATACCTATTGACTAGCATGATTCTCATGCTTTAGCATGACAATGGTTTGGTGAATGGATCAACCAATTTACATATCTTCACATCTCCTCTCTCAATGATCGTTTGAATGAGATGAAAATGCTTGAGTATGTGTTTGGATCGTTGATGTGATCTTGGCTCCTTAGCCTATGATATGCTCCATTATTATCACAAGACAGTTCAACTAGATTGGAAATGTTAAGAACAACATCTAGTCTAGCAATAAATTTCTTGATCCAAATAGGTTCATTAGCTACTTTTGAGGTGACTATATACTTAAATTTTGTTGTAGAATCAGCTACAGTGTCTTATTTTGAACTTCTTCAGGTCACTGCACCACTATTCAAACAAAACACACAACCTGACTATGATCGATAGTCATCCTTGTCAAACTGGAAGCTAGTGTCTATGTAACCACTTATAACTAGCACACCTTCATGTCCTCCATATGTTAATAATGCATTCTTAGTTTTTCTCAAGTACTTAAAGATATTTTTAACAACAGTCTAGTGACTTTCACCCAAATCTAGCTGATACCTACTCGTTGTACTTACTGCATATGAGACATCAGGTTGAGTACATAACATAGCATACGTGATACATCCAATAGGAAAAGAATATGGAATCTTACTCATATGCTTTCATTTATCTTATGTCTGTGGACATTGAGTCTTGGTAAGAGCCATGCCATGTGATGTTAGCAAGAAACCTCTCTTAGAGTCTTGCATACTAAACCTATTCAGTACCTTATCAATACATGTACTTTGACTTAGGCTAATAAGCCTTTTAGATTTATCCCTATAAATCTTAATGCCTAAGATATAGGCAGTTTCACCTAAGTCTTTCATTGAAAAACAATTCCCTAACCATAATTTAACATTTTGTAGAGTAGGGATATCGTTTCTAATGAGTAATATGTCATCAACATATAGCATAAAACCCACTAACCTTCCTATAAACACAAGGCTCATCTTCATTTTTTATGAAACCAAACTCTTTGACTATTTTATCAAAAAGAAGACTCCAACTTTGAGAAGCTCGCTTCAATTCATAAAAGGACCTTTGAAGCTTACAAACCTTCCAAAATTCTCATGACTGACAAAACCTTCTGGTTGTATCACATACACATCCTCAAGAAGATTTCCATTAAGGAAAATGTTGTTTTGATGTCCATTTGTCATATCTCATAGTCATAGTATGCCATTTTGTTCAGCAGAATCCGAATGGATTTAAGCATATCAACTGGTGAAAAGGTTTCATCATAGTCTATACCGTGTGTTTGCTTGTAACCTTTTACAACTAGCCTTGTTTTATAGGTATACACATTGCCATCCATGTCTATTTTCCTTTTGAAAATTGATTTGCACCCAATAGTTTTTAAACCATTAGGCGAATCAATCAAAGTCCATACTTGATTATCATACATGGATTACATTTTAGATTTCATGGCTTCTAGCCATTTCTCAGATTTTGGACTATCCACTGCCTCTTGATAGGATGTGGGCTCACTTCGATCTATAAGCATCACTTCTTTATTGTTAGTTAAGAGAAATCCATATCTCTCAAGTATCTTGTGTGTTCCTATAGACCTTCTTAAAGCTTCTATTACATGTATAGGTTCAACAACTACTTGTGAATACTGTTGAGATTCCATAGGTGGTTTCAACATTATGCTGTGGTTCTCGAATTTCTTCTAGTTGAATTTTACTTATGTTGTGTTTCTTGAATTTCTTCAAGTTGAATTTTACTCCCATTAGTTCTTTTAGAAATGAAATCTCTTTCCAAAAATACACCATTTCGAGCAATAGACACTTTGTTCTCAAATGTATTATAATATCCTTTACTTTCTTTATGATATCCCACAAAAAAGAATGTTTCTGATTGGGTGCCAATTTATTTGAAATTTGGTGCTTCATGTAAGCATCACAACCCTAAATCTTTAGAAAAGTCAAACTAGGAGATTTTTCAGTCCATATCACATATGTTGTCTTTTCAACTGCCTTGGATGGAACTTTGTTTAGTATGAACGCAAGAATTTTAAAAGCATACCCTTAAAAAGAGATTGGAAGATTTATCTGGCTTATCATTGATCTAATTATATCTAATAAGTTTTAATTTATCAATTTAGATACACCATTCCATTATTGTGTTCCTGGTGGAGTTAGTTGCGAGACTATCTCATAATCTATTATCAGTGAATTCTTGGCTTCAATATTCACCACCTCGATTTGATCAAAATGCTTTAATATTTTTACAAAGTTGGGTTTGCACTTCATTTTTGAAAATTTTGAAAATTTCAAAAGATTTGGACTTATGTTTCATAAGATAGATATAACCATACCTGTTATAATCATCTATGAAAGTAATGAAGTACTGAAAACCTCCTTTAGTTATTGAACTTAATGGTCCATATACATTAGTATGTACTAGGCCCAATAAATCATTGGCTCTTTCACTATGCCCTGTGAAAGGGTCTTAGTCATTTTACCTAATAAACAAGATTCATATGTTTCAAATGATTCAGAATCAAATGAATTCAAAAGTCTATGATATTAGAGCTTTGATATGCGTTTCTTATTTATATGGCCCAAAAGACAGTGCTAGAAATAATTAGAATTTAAGTCATTAGATTTATGCTTCTTGATATCAGTATTATAGATGGACTCGACATTTCTATTTTTAAGATTTAGGACATAAAGACCATTCGATAGATCGGCATAACCATAAAGCATGTCATCATAAGAAATTGAGCATTTATTATTCTTCATAAAAAATTCAAAACCCTCTATGTCTAAACAAGGAACATAAGTAATGTTCCTACTAAAAAAATAGGCACATAATAACAATTATAGGCAAAGCTAACTCATAAGTTCCTACAACTAAAGCAATAACTCTTGCTCCATTCATAACTTGTAGGTTCACCTCACCCTTGGCCAAAGATCCACTCTTTTTTAGACTGTGCACATTATTGCAAATGTGAGATCCACATCCAATATCCAATACCCATGAAGTGGATTCAAAAGTAGATAATTTGACCTTTATAGTTTGTATACCTAAAGCAGCAACCTAAATTTCTCTTTCCTTTTTCAAATCGTCCAAATGGATCTTGTAATTTATCTTCTAATAACCCGACCCATTGTAGAAATGGCATTGGGGTTAGGGTTAGGGTTAGGTTTCTTTAAGTCCTTTGTAGCTTTTTTTTTTCTTTCCTTTTCCCTTCTTCTTCATGTGTTTTCCCTTATTTACCATCAAAACCTCTTTAGTGTTGTTCTTGGTGTTTAGTTCAGTAGTCTTGAGAATCCCATGCAATCTAGAAACACTTTTCTCTATATT
Organism: Omphalea diandra; assembly: GCA_949677035.1. Taxonomy (NCBI): domain Eukaryota; kingdom Viridiplantae; phylum Streptophyta; class Magnoliopsida; order Malpighiales; family Euphorbiaceae; genus Omphalea; species Omphalea diandra. Next base: position 74,150 of record CATIWR010015824.1, on the reverse strand, counting down.
ATGCATGTTGTAGTTCATAATGAATGCATTATATGCATCAAGCAAGGACTGGAGAATGATAATAGCTGCAAACTCTTGGCTAATGGTAAGACCAAGTATATACAAATGATAAAGATGACCCTTCATCTTCAGAACATAAGGACTAACTGAGCTAGCAGCTACTAATTTGCATGAGAGTAAAGCCTCAACGGTATTGAACCTTTTAATTTGGGCTTTCTCTAAGAACATTTTCTTGAGATGACCCACTATAGTATAAGCCTCCATTTCCATTAGTTGCTTCTGAAGCTCTGATTTCATGCTGGCAAGCATGAGGCAAGTGACATCCACTGAGTCATTAAGATGCTTAGTGTCAGCATCCTTTTGGGCTCTGGAAGTGGTAACAATAGGCTCTTTAGGAATAGGTTACAAGGCTCTTCAGGAATAGATTGATCGAGAACATATTCCTTACTTTCCTACTTAAGAATAATTCTCTAGTTTCTATACTGGTCTAGGAAATAAGTCTATTCAATTTATCCTTCTCAAGGATCAATTGTAATGACAAATTAGAAGCGTTGTTTGAAGCCATAATCTATAATTAAGATATATAATGTGCACATAACATTTTATTAAATATTAACCCCCATTAAATTTTATCAAATCATTCACCCTCAAATTACAATTTTTCAACAATTGAAATGTTTAGTGGATCAAGATCCATATTTCACCTAATTCTAATTAAGCTTTGGATTATCACTTAAAATTTGGTTATTTAGGTAGGTAATACTTTACCAATTACATCTTATATAACTCTTGGATAACTATGGGATATTGACATCACATGTCCTAGTTTATCCCATCTTATGCCCTAGGTTGAAAACCGTTTTCGTAACCTAGTTAAGTCTAACCATTTCAAACTTATGGATATCACCATTATCCATCTTGTCTTACTAAGATGGCCTCATATACTTAGCTTTGGCAAATCCTATTTTTAGGAATCTAAGTCTTGACAAGTGTTTGAATCATGGTAGGCATTCTCATGACTTAATCTTATTGAGGGATTTTGCCAATTTTAACCTATTATGTATTATTATGTTGCAAATCATACATCACATGAATTGCGTCATAATCATCCTTACATAATAACAATACAAATAACTATCATAGCATGGCCCTTAATCTAAATTGATCTTTACAAGCCAATATAAAGATCAGAAGGTCAATCCTATGGGTAAATATTCTTCTCCATGGACTTGCCCAGGTTGCCATCAATAGTCACCACCTAATGCTTGAAGATCACCATATTGTACCTTGAAGATCTCCATTACAAGTTGTAATTTACAAAATAGTAATTTATACTATTATATTACTATTAATAAAGTAAATGATTACAGTAAAATTATACGACATGTAGGCCATATTTTAAAAATTACAACCCCTTGAAAAATAATGAAATAAAAAAGCCAATCACATTGGTCTAAAGGGCCATGCCATGCACCATGCATAACACATAAACAAGACATCCAAAATATAACAAAAAATTAAGGGCAATAACCAACTATTTGAAGAATCCATTAAGGGTCAAAGGGTAGTGCCCCTGATAGTGCTAGTGAGGGTCAATAGGGTATCACCCTTGAAAGGCAAACAGTTTACCTTACTTGATTGTTTGAGTCGCTACCTAAATTCTTTTAGGTTTAATCATTTAGATTGTTTAATTTGTTCATAAGATAACTAATTAATTACTATCTAACACTTAAACAGATTTGCGAAATTTGTTAATCTATTCAAAACAAATTATTCATATTCAACAATTAAACTGACCTTATAATATTTATGAATATATTCAAAATAGATTATCCTATGGTTAACAATTAAACAAACCACCATGACTACAATAAATCTATTCAAAATAAATTATCAATGATTAACACTTAATCAATCTGCCATGATTAATAAGACAAAAACAAAATTTAATGATCATGTTAAATTTTATTAATCAAATTAAAAAAAAATCACAAGAAACAACAATTGCGTTAATCAAATCAACGTGGTGAAATTCATTTATTCATATTAAACCTTAAAAAACATTAATCTAATTAGTGTTTTATTTTCATTTTCATTTTCATTTTCATGCAGATTAATCAAATCGCCTTTTAACCTAAACGTTTTACATCAAATCTTCGAAAATGATTTTCAAACAATCACATCCATGTTCACATATATAACAGTTATACATAGAACAAGTGGCTCTGATACCACTATTGGGTTTTGTAAAACAAACACAGTGAAAAAATAAAAATTTTCTATAAAGTATTGCACCATGGATCCATGTGATTTGATTAAATCAAAAGGAAATGGTGCGAATCTTACCAATTCAGACGTGAGAACACAAATCTATTGGAAGGCTAAGAGAGGGTTTACATTAGTAGCACCTACCTCAAGCTTGAAGTTGGATCAAAACATCACTAAAGGATGATTGCCTCTACAGGTATCCACATGAATAGGCTTTTTCCAAACATAGGTTGTGTGCTAGCATGAAGGTTTTTCTCTCTTGAAATGTTTTTGAAAACATGTATGCATGATATGTTTTAGAGAACCTTAAAACATGAATAAATATCTTAACCATTAAAATATTTTATGCCAACTTTGTATCTTAAAAGATACAACTAAAATAATATCTTATTTTGTTTTAACCTTTTAAAATGAAATAAATATCTAATAATTTAGATAATATCTCTAATTGTCTTAATTACAAATAGAAAGGAAATAAAACCCTATTTCATTTTGGGCATATTCTAAATGTGCAATCCTATATGTTCACATAATATTGACAGTGGCCCAAAACATAATTTTTCTCATAAGTCATAAGTGGTCTTTAGTAAGACATTATGACTACACAAATTATGTGAACGTCAATGATCTGACCTAACCTATTTTGCAAATAGTATTATAATCCTTTTATCACATTATATCTTAATTGATCATAAAGGCATGGATCAAGTCTTCCTTATATAGTTCAATTCTTTCTCGATCTCCAAGTAGATTGATGTAAAATGACATTAATAACCTTTATCAATTCATTACCTCATGGTCATGCAATCTCTTTAGTCTAACTTATCGAGGGGCTTAGAGGCATATTTCTCATAAATATATGAGGAAAAAATTTCATCTTAATCACTCATATTCCTCTGTATGATTTACTTCATATCCGATATTAGTCTTTATGATGATCTGATTAAAGATAATGTTGGACTATATCCAAATATGAAGTTCATCATATTGGAATATATGGTGATTTTCAGGTCAGAGGATTAAGTTAATATTATTGCATGAAAATCACTTATGACTATTAATCCATGTAGTGTTCTCATAGCAGGTTGGTCCAATACAATGTTTCTTAAACATGTTTCTATATGTTTGACTTCATATCACATATTCATGACTAATAATACATAGTCAACAATCAAAACACATATTAGTCTTCTTTTATTATTATCCCAATAATAATGACCAACTAGAGATAGTTTAGAATATAATTCTTTACACCTAAAAGTTTTACTATCAAGTCACATATTTAATGATATTATGTAAAATTAATTATTCATAAAATGTATCATTTAGTCGTAAATAAAATAAATATTTAATAAAATTGCAACCATGACATTATTAAGAAAATATCCATTACAAACATTGGCCTAGGGCATATAACTAACACTGGATTCTTCTCAATCGTGCCAAAAATAGTATTTGTTACTCTTGTTTGTATTTTTTTGAAATATCTAAAAAAGTATATACTGTGTAATTGCCTGATAATCTATGAATATTATCTACTCTTGTCTTTTGTTGAATCCTCCAAATGGCATGACTATTCAACATTAAGTTGTCCAACATTCAAGCTTCGATGATTGTTCACCAATTTGAATAGTAAGTGCCTTGTTCGAGAAGATTGTTCGTAGGACACATTTCTAGTCCTAGGACATTTGACTATATGAACATTATCAGGATTTGTCCTAAATTCTTATTAATTCATTTTAAGATTTCTAATTTATAGTGTTTTCTATTTAGTTTTAATTTGATAATAATTCTACCTTTTTCAATAAATATGATTCCATTATAAGATTTATTAGCTTTTATTCAATGGCATTGAGATTTTTTTTTTTTTTTTTATGTGGAGATAATGTTGAACATATGACCTTAAGGTTGATAAGGCATTTGCCTTATATGGTTGAATGATAACAAAATCTTGGAAAGTTTTTAATTTTCATTAAGTGTTTTTACTTATAGGTTTTACCCATAGGAGTATTATTAACTCCTAAGGGATAATGATTTGAATGACATGTCCAAAAAAGAGTCAAATCTTTAAGTACCCAGCCCTATGAAGGCTCAAAGACTTCGAAAGGATGTTGATCCCGTTAGATGCTTTTAAAAGTGAAGGTAAAGCACTTAAAAAGGAGGGCATCATATAATTGGAGGAAGTTTAGCATTTAAAATGTTTTTAAAGATAAAGGTAAAAAAACATTTAAGAAGAAGGAAAATCATAAACTGCTTAAGGGATAGTGGAATGGCTTGAACATGAAGTGAACGACCTTATAATAGACTCGTGTATACATGGAATAGCCTATACAATATGTGGAACACCTATTCAATAAATAAAATAGTCATTTAAAGATGAGAAGAGTTTTAAGCGACTTGATTTTTGTTGCACTCAAACAAGTGAAATTTTGCTTGCAACTCTTAACCTTTTATCAACCATCGAGGAGTTGAGAGGATGGGGTAATGCATTAGTACAACCCCAATTCATGATGCATGTTTAGGATCATAGGGGGACCCTTTAAGAAGACCTCATAAAGCTTAAAGCCTTTATGGAGAATTAAAGGGCCAATGGGGGACCGAGGCAAGACAATACTTTGTTACCAGTCCTAAATGTGAATGGAGTTGCCACTTGAATTTATCGAGATAAAATTCTAGGTGAGAATGGATTCTATGCCTAATAGGTTAACTAGACGACCCAATCAATTTTCACCCGTTAGAGATCGGATTTGAAAAATGGATATGGTGTGTGCAAAAGGTTAGGCACCTTTAAACTATCTGAATTTAGGGATATAGCCTTTGGGCATCTTTGATTCATAATTATAATTTTAGTCATATTATTAATTAGTTTATGTAAATGGTCTTAAACATTCATCTAGCCTATCTCAAATCATCCATATCATTAATTCATTACAAACATTCAACATAGGAAGAAGGGTACATATATGATCACAAATGGGGGTTAAGCATACATAAATATAAATATATAAGCAATATGGAAGGGAAATGCATCTAAACCTACCAAAAGAAACATATATTTATACCAAATCATAATCAAAATAAGATCTAAACTATGTCTAAGATCTTATGAAACCAATAACTAAAATAAAGATTTCCCATCACATCTAAAGCAATAATAAACCTACCCTATCATATTCAGGCATTATAATCATATCAAGATCCATGTGAGGGAACCTAAACATGCATTTATGTCCATCATTCACATATTAACAATAAAGTAACATGGTAAATCAAATATGAAATATAAATGAAGATTGACAAAAGTAATATTAACATATATTTTATAGAATTGGTAAAATGCAAATAAAAGATAAAAGAAAGGCCTTGGGTAAGGATTTCGGTTACCGATATTGGCATCATAGGATCATTGAATCCTCATCCAAAAAGTTCTCCAAAGGAGCTTTACATGTCAAGGGTATCCTTAAAGATGCCTCTAGCTACTAATAGAAGCTAGGATATCAAGGAACATGATGGGACATTTAAAGGAACATATATAAGGATATGAATCCACATAATCAACTAACAAACTAGCATAAAAAAAAAATGGGAGGGGAAGGTGGGAGAGGGGGTCCTAGGGTAATAAACTCTCTCCCCTTTTGATATGAAATCACGAAATGAAATGAGGGAGAATATGAACAAGCTAAGTAGCTAGTCATCCATCCTTTCATGTGATAAGAAAATAAAAGAATTAAAACTTGAAGAAACCAACACATATAGGCATTAAAAGAAGGTAGAAGGTGGAATTAAAAGATCATAGGGATGGTAACCTCTCTCCTCATCATATCCCTAATGGCATATAACAAAACATGTAAGAAAGATAGGGAAAGAAGTATAGGGTAGAAATGTTAAAATCATTAAAAATAATCCCTTTTTCTTAATCCTTGCTCCTTCATTGAAAGGATATGGGCTATATGCCTTGAGGCCTATCCATCCCTATTGCTGAAGCTCATAAGAAAACTATAAAACCCTAAAAAAAAAAACTAGAAGAAGAGAGGAAAAGTGCTAGTTGTAGGGAAAGATGGTTGTATAAACAAATTGGTGGTTTGTACAACCATGCTTATGCTCGATACTAATTTTTTTATATATAGACCTTCAGCACTATAATTTCTAAAATAACAAAAGAAAAAAAGGAGAAAAAGAATAAAAGGGATTTGGATCTTAGATGCCCTTTTCTACAATCCTTGACATTAGAGGCACTATGATAGATGAATAATACTCTAAAATGCTTAGGGAATAATGCAAAATAAGTAACAAAAGAAAAAAAGAAGGAGAAAAAGAATAAAAGGGATTTAGGTCTTAGATGCCTTTTTCTATAATCCTTGCCATTAGAGGCACTATGATAAATGAATAATACTCTAAAATGCTTAGGGAATAATGCAGAATAAGTCACAAAAGCTTGGTTTCCACATTACTTCTTAAGTGTGAGTTGCGTGTCTGGATTTTTATGTAGTATAAGTATTTTTAGAGCTATAAGAGTGGATTTTGGCAAAATAACCTTAAGAAAGCTGTACTCTCTCTTCCTCAATGGGATAGGTATTTATAGAGCTAAGGAGGGTGCACCTAAGCTCAATGGCTCGGGTTACACTTAATCCTCAATCTCTAATAGATAATATTAAGGAATCTTTTAGAGAATTAAGGTTTTAAATTATCCATATAGCTAAGTAATTGTTTGTACAACTAGTTAAAGATCAATGGACAATTTTTTTAGAAGGTTCTTTCTATTAAGGTTTAGGAGATGTTTGTACAATTAAGAGGATGGTTGTACAAACCTCTGAATTGGCTATATAGCCATTTGTATTGGTTATACAACCAACCAATTGCTTTTCTCTAAGGTTTTCAAGGTTCGATTTAGTTGGAAGGTGGGCTTGATTTAAGGATTCTTTCAAGCTTTTGCTCCTTTGTTAGGCAATGTATCCCCTATTCTTTAAAGATAATGCAAGTAGTTCTTTTCATCATGCTTGCATCTTAAAGACTTAAAATTTAGTGCTCATAATGTGCATTATACTTTGTGGGGCTTGAAAAATAATAATTGAGAAATATTCATTAAATAAGACATATGAATCTTTTCTGCAACTCCTTAAATCTTCTTTGCAAGTCCTTAAATCTCTCTCATGCTTCATATAATATCCCACCCAGCTCTTACTGAAAGCTTTCAATTGCTTGCTTCAATTGTGCGATCTTACCCAGTGAAAAATAATTTACGAAGAAAGCCTTAGAGAGATCATCCTAGGTAGCAAATGAGTTAGGTGTCATGCGGTGCTAGGGAATGGGCAGACTTAAAGCCACCAAAACCAGTAGCAAGCTTACTCTCAGCTAACCTTAATTAATTATTATTGAGGATTTGTAATGATAACAAATAATATCCACCATGATTTACATAACAAAATTCATAACATTTATCAATCTACAAGTCTTACAATTCTAAACTGCAGAGTACTAGATTTAAATAAACCAGGAATGAGTATTACATAATATGCTAATATGGATGAAGGACTACAAGACTGTCAAAATTAATTTATCAGATTAGCTACAACATGAAAAATTAATTAACTCTATCAATCTCGTAAGTGAGGTAATATTATATACCTACAAACCTACTAGGTGAGAACACATTATGCATTAACAAGAATAATACATAGTAAATGTACAAGCATTGAATGATACATTCACACACACACACACACATATACAATTCATCAACAAGGTCAAACATATGAAATAAGAACGAGAGCAGAATCCTTACTCCAATATTAATGGCCATTAGACTCTCTTATTCTAAATTGATTAGCATCTAGAGAGTAAGCTCGACCAGAGTTGCTAATTAGTTCACTTATTCCAATGTATCATCCCCCAGAGAGCAAGCTTGACTAGGGTGCTTGTAATATCATCATATCATAATATTTTAATATCTTAAGCCCATAGAGCAAACTCAACCAAGGCACTATCATATCATCATGTTTATAATTTCTTAAGCCCAAAGAGCCAGGGCACTATCACATCATAATATTAGTATCCTAAGCCTAGAGAGCAAGCTCAGTCAGGCCACTATCACATTATAATATGTTAATATCTTAAGCTCAAAGAGCAAGCTCAACTAGGGTACTGTCATAACATAATATATTAATATCCTAGGCACTATCACAACATAATATATTAATATCCTAAGCTCAAAGAGCAAGCTCAACTAGGACACTATCATGTCATAATATATTAATATCCTAAGCCTAGAGAACAAGCTCAAACAGGGCACTATCATATCATTATATTTATAATATCTGAAGCCTAGAAAGCAAGCTCAACCAGAGCACTATTCGATCATAATTACTTATATCAGATCTTACCGATGCGCACTTAATCTTGATGTAACCCATTAGGTGGCATGTTCTATTAATGCTCTCAATCTACAATCATATCAATATCACAAATTATTCACTTCAATATTACAAATTCTTATACATGCATATAATTATATAATGCAACATCAATAATAACATTCATTTCTAAGAGAAGGCAGATCAAGCTAGTATGTCATAAGAGTATATAATATTAACTCACATAAAGTTAAAGATCGTGAAATGCTTTTATGTTGTGGTGTAGACTGGGTAATAAGAGAGTTTAAATAAATAAATAATTTATTCGAACTAATGTGACATATTATCCCTAGCCTAATTTCTAAAATTATTATTTTTATTAAATCCTTATTTAATTCACATCAAAATTTTGGTAGCATCTCCCTTAAAATAGAATATAATCCCTTCAAAACACTTTTATAACATATTTCAATATCATTCAATTGAAGTCGAGTCTCCAAACTTATACACCCAAGCAAACACATTATATAAACCAATAATTGATAATCATCAATTTATCAATATAATTCTTCACATAATTTCCAACAATTATAAATACTCATACAATAATAATTAACTTAATTAATAATTATATCAACACATTAATTTAGTTTTTTGGTTAGTCAACAATAATTTTCAATAATCATATAATTAGTAATATATTTCAATTAAACTAATCAATTACATTAATTAAATAATTATGAACAATATATCCAAATTCTCAATAACAAATTAAATATGAAATATATTGCTTAACACTAATTATTGAAATCTTTATTAGGCCTAAGGTATTAATTAAATAATTAAAGATAACCAATCAAGTATATAATTATTCATATATATGTTACTATAAATTTAGTCAATCTAACTACTAGCCAAATTGAAGAATTTCATACTTTAAATTCCATTGCTAATTCTCATAACTTCTATTAAATAAAATCACTTCTACTTATTCATCTAACTCTTATAATCAAGTCTAATAATTTTGTTTAATTTTAACTAATTCTCCAATATTCATCACCTAATTCCAAAATTCTATTTTGGTCATAATATCCTTAAATAACATCCATAATTGTCATTAATATTATTAATCTCTTAAAATTTAATTAAATCCTCCAATTTAATAAACTTTGACAAACTAAAATTAAATTTCAAATAACTTAATTATACTCATAATTAGTTTATTAACTCTATAAAATACCCTAAAAAAATTCCATAACCCATAATAATTTTATTAATTCTAATTAATTCCTCTAATTAAAATAAACTCTATTAATTCCCACAATTTAATTTTAAATCACCATTAACCCTAAATTCTTCCATCCATAAATTAATTAATATCATGATATATTTTATCCAACCCATTCTCATGCCATTAAATCTCTAATAAACATTAATCCCATAATTTTAAATCCAAATCATAATTATTAAAAAATCAATAAAAATTCATAATATCTCAACCGAGTATCTATGATTTACACCATTGTGTTCGGGACAATCAGTAGAGCATTCTACCCCACTTTGCCTTCGAAACTTCGTTGGAGCCACCATCCACAGTAGTTGGAGTTCACTGCTAGTGACCATTTGGAAAACGACTAAATCCAACTCATAAATCGTCTTCACAGGACTTCATACAAACATGTTATATCGTCATATGAGCTTTTGACTAGTCATTGCATCGCCATCTAATCTTTGTTATGGATGAATCAGATGTCCACAAAAAGCTGATGAAGAGAGCTTTCCATAACAACTAAAATCACTCAATTTAGAGCTACAATTGAAGAGTTATTATCATTGAAAAATTCTACCCTTATTATCGATTCTAGTGATTCTCGGGTTAGGGAAAGGGTCACCGATGATAGGGGAGGTGACTAATAGTGGTGGCCAACCTCGTCCTCCTCCTTCTCCTCTCCCTCTCCCTCTCCCTCTTTCTCTCTTCGTCTCTCATTTTCCTTCTTTCTTTCGTACCTTTTTTTTTTTTTCCTTTTTCTTTCTTTTCTTTCCTTCTTTGTCTCTCCTTTTCTTATTGTTTCTCAATGCTTCCTTGGCTTGTGGAAGATTATGTTGTGAATGGTCCCATGTGACCAATTACAACCACATAATATTAATTTAACCTATTAAAATTAATAAAATATTCTCACTAATATAAAATTATTTATCTTTAAAACATTAGTATATCCATTGAATCTAATAAATCATCGAGAATAATAATCACATCAATAGAAATAAATTAGAAATCTAATTAGAAAATATTTTACTCCTTTTTAAAATTAAATTCACCACACATTGACCATTACACACACACACGCACACACACACATATGAATCCACATCATTTTTCTTGATATTATAACATTAGGGAAATGTAAATTATAAATTTTAGGGTGTTACATTAGGTGCCATAGAATTCAACCATCTTTTAACTCTATCTCTTAAGGAGAAGGGGAATAACTGCAATCAAATTGCATCATCTATTGCCTCATTAATCTTAAAGGTTACACATATTTCCAAGAAATTAGTGATATGGGCATTTGGATCTTCAATTCCTTCACCCCTAAAATATATTTTGTTGCATCATCTATATAATCGTCAGTTTAATTTCAAAATTATTATTGGCAACAGTTGGTTTTGTAATGCTTGACTGAGCTCTTGTGTTTGCGGCATGACGAATTCTTATAAAACTCTTGGTATTCTTTATGAGCCATTTTATCCATAAGTAAACTTCTTTTTGATTTTTAGATTCACCTTTGAATGTGAAATCTGTATTTGATTTTAGGATCAAATTCAATTAATTCTAGACTTTTCAAATGTCGCATACACCAAAAGCTTTTTATCAAAAGAATATACCATAATTAAACTTATAATATTATTAAAAATGCAAAATTTATATACTATATTAATAGAAATATTAATTGAAATTGATATTATGAGAAATCAATCCATAAAAATGATGCCAAAAACTTATTGTGTGTAAAACTCTTGCAAGTGCATAAATCGCTTCAAGTAATATAATGAGAAGTATAGATCGTTCCCATGAGAATTAAGAGTAGTAGCCATTTACTATTAAGTTGCCCCTACATTCTTTAACTGAACGAAATCACTTTGTAACGATACATCCTCCACTCTATGATGAAAGCTATCTTTACCCTATCAGTGATTACCTTGAGGATTTGATTGTAGCCTAAGAACCCATCCATGAAGGAGTACATAACACATGTCGTAGCATTGTCCACAAGCACATCAATGTGGGTTATGGGAAAGTCATCTTTATGGCATGCCTTATTCAAATCCTTATAGTCAACACACATCCTCACTCTCTCATCTTTCTTTGGCGCTGACACTATGTTGGCCAACCATTCAAGGTAATCTACTATCTCTAAAACTTAGCATTCAATTACTTTGCCACCTTTTCCATCACTAGTTGGGCCCATTTAAGTCTCATCCTTCTAAAGGTTTTTTTTTTCACTAGACTCGTATGCAGATAAGTAGGAATCTTATGTTCAGAGCATATCCACATAAGTCCAAGCAAAGACCCTTTGATATTTCCCGAGTAGTTATTCAAATCTCCTCTATTCTTCTGATGTGCCATCACTAGTAATAAGCAAGATTTTCAAATTTTCCTATGTGCCAAGATTAAATATAGTGGTATGCACATAATTAATATTAAATATGCTCATGAAATGATGTATGATATGTACTCTAATATTAGGAAACACTTCACACAAGTAAGTAAATTTGTCATTCATTGCCTTAAACTTAGAAATAAATACATTATAATCCTCGAAGAGACTAGAAATAAGAATATCATAAGTATCAAGGAAGACAACCTCTTTTGGTAGATTAGTAGGAGTCCCTTCAACATATGTCTTCTCCTCTTTAATTTCCTTCTCCTTAGTTACTTTTAGAGCAACTTTGGATCACGAAACTATTCAAAACCCACTTCCTTCTCAATTTCAATGCTAGCAAATGTTCTTCACCACTTTTTCAAAATCTTACTTTAACTTATCATCTCCTAATTCAACCTTCATAAAGGTTTCCTAAAGTGCCACCCTATCAACCTAATTTGTTTAACTTTAGATTTTGACCTTATGTTTCATCACCATCATCCACATCTTTAATGGAACATATAATCACGTCCTTAAAATCTGCTAGGGTCATCCCAATGTACGTCTATTCAATGAATTTGCATAACCTAATGTGCCTCCATTCTGGTCCATAAGAGGTGCATCTTGATTAACCATTATAGACTTATTCTTTGTGAGATCCTAACCTGTAGCCTAGAAATGTGTATCCTTTAAATACTACTAGTTCTCTTCATCAAAGATTCTCTAATTTTCATTCCATGGCCAAGTAGTTTGAGGACCATATATAATTGAATATTGGCCCAATTCCTAAGAATCCCTTATCTCTACAACCTGCTTACTCTTTTTCTAATTCTTTTCCTTCTCACCTTCTTCATCTGATGAATCTCAATAGTCTAGATAACCTATTGCTCTAATTTGCATATGAAAGAAAGCTATCTCAAGGTCATTTATAAAATATTCCTCCATATGTTTCTCATCTTGCTTGGTGTTCTCTTGTTCAACCTTCCTAACCATCTCTCCTTATTTCTAGATAAAGGACCATGTAAATCTCTTATCTCTAGTTTTCCTCCCTTTCTACAATAACCCCATCCTTTTTTAGTAGTATGAGGAGGAATTTTTAGGAACTTTGAGACACCTGTAGAGTTCTTTCCTAACCCCTATCCCAAAAGGAAGTTCATATTCTTCATGATGCCCATCACTTTTAGATCAACCCATTTTTTTGTGACTCTTATAACTTGAAAACCTTTGAGATGTAAGGCGATTATGCTTAATGTCAACACAATCTCCTGGACTTTTACACAGATTGTCACTACCTCAACCTTGTAAGGGATTATGACCTTATGATGTACCATATATGGTACACCTCTCAATGGATAGTACTATGGCCTTCCTAGCAATAATGAAAAGGTAATGTGAATATCTAGCACTATAAATTCCACCATTGCCTCCACTGTAAATTCTACCATTGCCTTCATAATTCCAATCTTCACCATGGTCTTAAACACACCAACTGCTAGCCTTCTATTATCATCATAAGCTTGGATAATATTATTTGATGCTTTCAAATCCTTTTCTGACACTCTAAACTTATGTAACAACTTTAGAGAGATATTGACCCTAGACCTATCATCAACCATTACATACATAGTTTGCCTCCCTTTCATCTTAACTCTTATAAACAAAGCCAAATTATGGTCTTTTCCCTCCAGTTGCTAAGTCCTCATAAAAATAGATTATCTTCCTCTTGTTAGTGACCAAAACAATAATGTCCTTTGAAGTAGCTTCCTGGGAGATGATCAAACTTGACAAAGTGTCAACCATAGGGCTCTTATGCTCCTGAGAGGTCATGAGCAATTCCCATATGATAATGTAAGATAGCATATGATGGCGGGTTACTACTATATAAATAATCCCTTAAACTACAAGTGCATAGGTCATCAAGTAATAAAGTATATAAGAGTACAAATATTCTTCATCATGTAATAAACATTGAGCTTTATGGTCCTTGTATTATCTAGAAAACTAATTTGAAAGATGGTTATAACTAAGAAGTAAAACTAAATAAGCTATAAACAAAGTACTTATAAAGAAAATAATCAATAAAAGAAGTTAGCTGGGGGTTCAATTTCACTTCTTAACAACTTATGGTTTCTAATCTTTAATTTAATTGATTCATTCATTAAGTGTTATTATCAAATCACTTAGGTGATTAATCAATCTCTGCCAAGTATCAATTAATATACAAGAACATGTTAAACTACAGGTCTCTCAATGCAATAATTAAACATCATGTTATTATCAAATAAAGCAAGATCCAAGTGATAACAATAAACTATTAAAATGTTTTTTTAATACATAATAGATTAAGGGAATCATTAAAGGTTCATTTCATAAAAAACATCTCTCGATAGTCGGTTCATAAAACTCAGTGTGATTAAGGGCCCTTTAATCAATAATAATAAGCACACAATTATTACTAACATAATAATGAGTAAAATCAAAAGAATTTAAATTAAAAAATATAAGAGTTAAACAAGATCCATCTACAATCCTAACTTAAATATAATTAGCTAATAATATAAGAAACAAAAGAAACAAAATTAAACTAATAATATTGAAGGCCATGAACTTTAATTCTTGAAGCTTTTGAATGATTGCCCTCTAAATCCTTTTTGCTCCTAAACCTTTGTTTGATTGATTTATTGGCTTTTTAGGTGGTTGTTAATGATTATTCCCCTTCTTCCTTTGTTATTGATGGGGTTTTGCATCCTAAAATAGTGCTCTTAAGGTATTTACTAAAGAGGAACATGAGAAAATGGAAAAGGAAGAAATTGGAGAAGATTTGAAAATCCCATTTTTGACTTTCTTCGGCATACGACCATGCACACAGTCATACCTTTTTATGATTCCTCAAGCATGTCCATATCTTTTGGCTATGTCATGGTATCAATTTCTATTTTGATGGTGTAGGACTATAACATCCTCAACCCATATCATATGCATTTTAATTATGCTATATTTGAATATAGCATGGGCAAATGATTTTTTATAGGCATGTGAATTGGAGAAACACGACCATGATACTTGCACCATTACATTTGGGACACTTGAACATATCTACAATGTTTGTATGGTTGCATGGAAAATTATCTTATGTTGTGTGCATGTTATAGTATCATAAATAATGGTGTTTTAGAGCTTAATTAAAAGTATAAGGAGCATCTAGAGATTAGGAGATGGATGAAAGTGCTTAAGGAGTGAAGAAGAGGGACTAAAAGCAAAATTTTAACTTTCAACCAATAAGAAAAAGCCTTCAATCTTTTGTCTTATTAAAATAAGAATACAAATTATAATTCTCTACCATTAGGGTCTGGTAAGAAAAGACATAAACACGAAATACAACAGAAGAATAAGAGTAAAGAAAGAAAGAAAGAAGAAGAAGAAAGAGAGAGAGATGAGTGAGCTATCTAAGAAAGAATCATAAAGTTTTATGATTTCAGAACATTAGGTTCTCGAGGCATTGAGGACAATAATATATATAACAGCTTGTATGGCGATAATATTTAATAGCCTGTATGGCAATAACATTTGATAGCCTATATGGCGATAACATTTGATAGCCTATGTGGCGATAAAACATTTGATAGCCTGTGCGGCGATAACATTTGATAGCTTGTGTGGAGATAACATTTGATAGCCTGTGTGGCGATAACATTTGGTAGCCTATGTGGCGATAAAATTTGATAGCCTATGTATGGAAATAACATTCGATAGCCTGTGTGGTAATGAGATCTATAGCTTATGTGGCAACAATATTTATAGCCTATGTGGCAACTAAAAATGAAAGCCTTTGTGGTAGTGATATCTATAGCCTATGTGGCCGCAATTTATGATAGCATGTGTGGCAATAACCTTTTACAACTTATGTGGCATTTAAGAGTAAAGACTCTGTATTTCGTACATGGTTATGATGATGAGTTATTTATTTTTAAATGTAGTTATGTTATTTATGGCAATAACCTTTAATAGCCTCTGTGGCATTTAAGAGGAAAAACTTCTTATTTCGTACATGGATATGATGATGAGTTATTTATGTTTAAATGTTGTTATGTTATTTGTGGCAATACCTTTGATAGTTTATGTGGCATTTAAGAGGAAAAACTCTTTATTTCGTACATGGATATGATGATGAGTTATTTATGTTTAACTATTGTTATGTTATTTGAGATTAAAGTATCGTTATATATTTATTTACTGAGTATGCAAGCTCACTCTTTTAAATGAAATCTTATTTCAGGAAAACTAGACTAAAGACTATGTCCAGTTACATTTCGAAGTTACTGTCTAGCAGCCTAAGAGAGGTTAGGCAAGTATGCAGTCTATTAGTATTTTAGCTAGCTTAGCCATGTATACTTTGTTGTAAATAGTTACTATGTTATGAACAAGAGACATAGAAAAAAAAAAGGAAAAAAAATTTGAAACCATGTCTTTTAATGACAATGGATAGATAAGAGAAAATTTTAAATGATAAGTAAAGGGGGTGTCACAAGGACTGTGTCTAAAAAGAGCATGGTTGTGTTTGGATACAACTTATTCATGCTTAGTAATGACCCATTTAAGAACAACATATAAAAATTATAGCTCTATGTCTTATCTTTCCAATGGCTTTTGAATCACCTAATTTGGAGTTTTATAGAGGGAGTTATGCCCAAAATACCAAGCAGTGCTAAAGAATTAAGAATATGAAACTATCATGGTTTCTATCATGATTTTTGGCCACTTCTCCCCTTTTTTAAACCTACAAAATAAAAATTTACTTCCTTTAATTCTTTCTATATGCAAAATTAATGGAATAAAATCAACATTTGAAAGGAACTAGTTATGAAATATATGTAAATTATACACCAAACAATATATTCAATTGCCTTAAGATAGGATTCTCCTCTTCCTTTTCCTTCACCACAAGTCTATTGATCTCCTTCTCAACTATAGGCTCTTTAGGGACCTCTCTATCCTGATAGTACTCCTAGTTTCATAATTTACCTATTCCTTTTCCTTCTCATTATCACTTTCTTCCTATAGCTTGATCATTCTCCCTCTCTTTATCTCTTTTATCTTCTCATCTGAGCTTTCTCATGGAATGATAACATAAACAATAATTATAACCTTTGTGGAGGTCATCTCTTTAAATGTAGCCATCACAAACTCCTTAAGAATCCCAAAATCAACCATAAAGGTCCCTTGGTTTAGAGGTGGGACATTATGATAGTTTTGAAGTGGGTTCCTTCTTATGCTTGGCCTTCTAGGGTTTAGCAAAAAAATGGTATTGTTATCAATGAGATACTAGATCTTATGCCTTAGATTGTAATAATCATTGATGTTATACTCAATGCCTTAATGGAAAGTATAGTAAACATTCATGTCATATCCCCTAGATAAAGGATTAGAAGGCAGCCTTAGTAGCAATGGCTTTAACACACATTTCTTTTACAACTTCTTGAAAGCCTTAGACAAAAGCATGCCTATATTAGTAATTTATTTTGACACTCTCACTACATTCACATCAATTATTTTATTCCCTTCTCCTTGAGCTTGTGATGGTGTGTTTCTCCTTTACCATGTTACTTTTTTAATTTAGATTCTATCTATTTAGCGTGTAAGCTAGCTTCACTAAGATTTTAAACATTACATACTAACATCCTTTTAATCCTAGTGCTTATACCAAGTAAAGCTTCTCTAACAATCATTTTGACTTGCTCTCTTTTAGTTGGTCCTATGGTCACCTTGGAAGTCATCTTCTTCCATCTCCTTAGATGGTTATTAAACCTTCTCTTGACTTTTGATACCAAATCTTGCAAAGTGACCACTAGAACTAAATTATATGTATAATGCTTTTCAAAAGCCTTGATCAATTTTTTCTAATCTTCTTTGATTGTCCTTAACTGATTGAAGTATAAAGTTTTTATCCAGTACTTTAATGATAACTCAAATGGATTCAACATGTTATTTGTTGGTATCCTAGATGCCTTCATAACCAACACATATTAACGAATGTAATTATTTACTATGAACTTTAGAAGCTCAAGCATTTGGAAATTAGCTAAAAGCTTTTCGAGCTTATGAGTAGCAACTCTTCAATGTCAGTTCCTTTCTTCAGGCCTTTAGTGCCAAGTGTCTTTTAGATTTTTCCAACTCTTTAGCAAGATCATTGAACCAAGTACTCTTCCTCTCACTTTCTATGGGCTTTTCAAGAGCTATAGTAGTGCTTTCTACCTTATTGGCCAACTTGCTTCCATAATACTCCTTCATCTCAAACAAATCATCGTCAATCACCATAGGCTAGGATGCTTCCATTGGCACTTTCCCCTTATTAGTTTGACTTGCAGATACATCGACCTTATTCAAAATCTCATTAAGGAACTTATTCACCTCCTCAGGAATCTTTTCTTCTATGGTAAGGCTAAGTTTAGGCCTTATCTTTTCTATGATCTTAGGTAGTAGAGTAGACTCCATCAATAACTTAGGCCTTTAAATAAGGCTTGGTGTCTTACTCTTCCTTGATAGTCGATTGCCTTTTCTTTTTCACAAGGGTTTGGATAGAGCTATGATGACTAAACAAGGGTTATTAGCATGATGCATGAATAAGATAAGAGATGCATGCATGCATGGAATATGCATGTTATTAGCAAAAGATTCTTTCAACCATATTTCTTCCACACATAAGGTCTAGAGGCTCTTCCCTAAGTGGAGACATATTCTTCTACCTTCATGTGATAGAGCATATTCGTGGTCACCTTGAACCAAGTGGGGTTAAAGTCTTAAAAGAACATATATACATGGAAACTAGAAGGAGTAACACATACCAAAAAAAACTACTTACATTAATAAAGAAGATATACAAATGAATGGAAAATCCCTTTAATAAAAGAGGTAGAAGATGTACTTAGGTATTTACATAAGAAGCAAAAATATTTAAATGGTGGGGTATGGAGAATACACATGTAGAATAATTACATCAAATGAGGTATACGATAACATTATATTTGCATAGAAGTTAATTTACGGGGGATGAGGTAACATTATAATTTCATGGGGAGTGTCCAATCATGTTCTTTGGGGATGTCAACCTTCAATTTAAAGAAGAAATATAAATAAGGGGATGTCTTATTCTAAGGTGCTATTGGCTTTTACATGCAACTAATGGTTGAGATGGCTGTTGTAATTGATGGCTCTTACAAGGTTGGGTAACCCCGCCATTTGATATATCCAAAGGTACTCAGCTTATGAGTGATGAAACATCCTTACCATCTCCTAAGCCTGAATGGAGCTTAAGTCACAAGTTTGGAGAATCCATCAGTTTTTCTAAAGGTAGACCTTATACATATAGTGAAGTGTGAAGGCTAAATGAATGTAATGGATTAACTAATAACAAAGATAATATGGTAAAATATGAATAAAAAATTATACGTAAAGTCAATTTCAAAGTCTCTAATAGAGTCTCCATTATAAGCGTCAAAGCAATTTTTAGGGTTGCGCTTAAACTAGTAGAATCTTGCTTGCAATGCCAACCTTTTATCAATCATCAAGGGATCAAGAGGATAAGGGTCATATATTGATAATAACCCTAACCATGGTATGTGAGTTGGATCATCGAGGGATCCTTAAGGCCTCACATAAGATAAAAGTTCATTTTCTAAGGTTGTGGTCAATAAGGAGCTAAGGTGGGACAATACATTAATAACATCCCTATTTAAGTGTGGAGTTGCCACTCAACTTTGGCCGAATTAAGAATATAGGTTAGGACATATTTTAAACCTCTTTAAGTCATTTAAAAGGTCTAATTCATCTTCACCCCACTAGAGATCAGATTCAAAAATTAGGTATAACTTAAGGAAGAGGTTAGGCACCCCTAAATTACCTGAATTTAGGGATCTGACTTTTAGGGATCTTTGATTCACTTCTTACCATTTTATCTTTATTATTAATTAATTTGGTTAATGCCCATAAGCATGTTTTTAACATATCTAATCAAACATATAATCATCAATGCATTATAACCATACTTAAAAGGAGGGGGTACATCCAATGTCAAATGGGGAGGTCATGTATATCAAATACTCATGATCATGCATAATCAAGATCACCATGCATACACACATGGCTACCTATACACAAGAAGGGCAAATAAGTTAGTGATCATCAAAGAAGGCAAGACAAAATGACACAAAATGAAATATACCCAAATGAAAGGAGCTTACCAAATCCCCTTCAAGTTAAGAAACCTAATTAAACCCTAAGTCTAAAGTCAACATAAACCCAATATCACATAAATCATAAAATGGCAATAATAATAAATAAGACATAAACACATGAGTTATGGAGGCCTTCGACACAATATTGACAAATGGAGTCCTAGATAATGCTCTTAAGGAGCTAAGCCTCCATAAACACACCCTTAACCATTTTAAAGGTTAGGATGTTGACATAACCAAAAGGAACCATTATATATATATATATATATATATATATATATATAAGATCCTAAGCATAAAGTATAACATAATAGAGATCTTTAAGGGTTGATCACTCTCTCCAATTATGGTCTAAATAACTATCCAAATATTACTAAAGGAATAAACTAGCAAAAAAGCTAATCACCTCTTTCTTTAGTGATGACGATTATAGCATAACTAGAAATAAAAAACCAACAAGAGTTTTAAGGCTCTTAATGTCATAGAGATGATGAATCCCTCTCTTGGTCGTGCCTAAAATGATATGAAAATAGAAAACATAAAATACAAGAATAGAGAAGGCATGGAGAGGAAGAAGTTTAAAACATAAAAACCATAAATGCATCCCTAAACTTGATCATTGCCCTTGTATTTGAATGAATAAGGGCTACAAGTTATAAAACCTACCCTAATTCTATTAAGAAAGCTCCCAAGACATCCATAAGAAACCCTAAAAAAGAAAAAATTTGAATGGAGAAGAAAGGGAAGTTTGTAATTTGTTTTTAATAAAAAATGGCTATGTGGACCAATTAATGGTCTGTATAGCCTACTTAGTGGTTTGTATAGACCATAAAAAATGTTTATACAGCCCACCAAGATTAGGTTTCGTAAAGAAGGAAAAGAAAAAAGAAACAAGAAGAAGGAAAAGAGTTAAGGGCACACTAAGATGCTTCTAACTTATTACCTTAGCCTTAGAGGCACTATGATTGATTAATTCCTTTAAAAATGCAAAGGTATGAGTGCAAATTTAAGTGACAAATGCCTTAGAACTACCTTTGATCTTTATATTAGTGAACTAGGGATTCTGTGTATTTGGGTGGTTTGAGTAGAGATTTTCAGTAGAGTAACTTTAGGGTTTTCCAAGCTTTCCCTCTCTCTTCAAAGTGGGGGGAAGGTATTTATAGAGATAGGGAAGCACTAAAGTTGGAATAGCTCTGGCTTCATTCTATTCTTAACCAACAATAGATAAAGTCTGAGAATATATTAGAATTAAAGTTTTAAAGTTGCATATATAGTTAAGAAGTTAGCTATACAACTCTATTTATTAGATGTACTGACATGTGTTTAACATAAGGTCAAAATTTTAGAACCTTCTACTAGTTAGGGTTTGAACCTTAACCCTATGGAAGGTGGCTGGGTGATCTTTGATTTAGACTTTATTTGGTTTTGGGCTTGGTTTAACATTGATCCAAAGTTTCCTTAGGTTTTGATAACTTCATTTGCAACTTTCCTTTTGCATGTTTGGGGGACAAATCCAATAGTTTTCATCATTGAGCTTACATCTTATGGACTAAAATAAAATACTCATAATCTTTTAAAGGAAAACAACACAAGTATTCAAATTTCAATAATGAAGGATTGAAGAATTGAGTGGCATGAATTCTCTCTCATCTTTCATATTTATAATTTGAGTTTTATGGATTATTTTCATATTTTTTTTTGTGTATATTGATTTCCCATACGATGAAAGGCTAAACTCCTTTCTTAGGATTTAGTTTGAACTCTCAATGATGTTATCTATGATTAGACTCTATTTTTATGAATGAATGAAACCTAATTTGATTTAATGGTTATTTGCTTAATGCTTATGAATACTTGGCCACTATTTATATGATTTTAGATGTTGAATGAAGTAACGTGAGTTGAAGTTTAACAATGGATTAATAATGGACAATTAACTGTTGAACTTAGTTTATTACAGTCTATAGATAGACACATCGCTAAAGGGATTCAAGGTTAATCATAGAGATTGATATGTTAATATGTAACTTTCTATGAGAATAGGTTTTTTTTCCAGTTTGCATCATTTAATCACTTTGAGAAAAGGATTAATAACCTTCAGGATAGTCTCCCTTAATATCATCCATTCATGAAATAAACATAGAGTCCATTGATTGATTTACATTCATTATAAGGTGTAACCTAGTCCTAAGTATTTAATATCGTTATTATTTCAATCTATTTGCTATTTTAAATTCTTTGCTTTTAGATTAGTTTTTCACCAACATCATGGTGAACTTTAGATAATTATACTAGTTAGATTGGTAGTAGTTGATATCCTAGTCCCTGTGGGTATGATAAGTCATCTTTATACTATAACTTGCATGTCCACTTACATGACACAATATCATAGATCAAGGAAAAAACTTGAGCTCCCCTATATGCTCATCTTAAATTTCCTAGTCATACACTTAGCAAAATACTCATAAATAGATTCATTAATAGCACCAAAGATAATATCATCAACATATATTTAAACATAATGTATCATTGTTATGCCTTTTCGCAAACAAAGTAGTGTCAACCTTGCCCTTGTGAAAATTATTATTCTAAAGAAATGAACTAAGCCTTTTATACCAAGTTTTAAGAGCTTGTTTCAATTCATATAAGACTTTAGTTAATTTAAAAAACATGGTTTGAAAATTCATGATGCTCAAAACCTGAAGGTTGTTCAACATAAACTTCCTCCCCAATAAAACCATTCAAAATGCACTTTTAACATCCATTTGAAAATGTTTGAAGTTTATGTGACATGCATATGTAAGAAGTATCCTAATTGCCTGTAACCTTACAATGGGGGCAAAGGCTTTATCATAGTCAATGCCTTTCCACTTAGTTGTACCCCTTAGCAACCAATCAAGTTTCTTTACTAATGATGTAAACTTTCTCATCGAGCTTGTTCTTATATATCCATTTATATTTAATAATTGGATGCTTTTTAGGCCTTAGAACAAGTTCCCAAATATTGATTCTCCCAAATTGGTTGAGTTTCTCTTATATAGCAATCACCCAATAATCATTATTAAGAGCCTCACTAATTGATTTTGGCTCAATTTTAGAAACAAAAAGTAAGGTTATTATCCAAGGCATTAAATTAAGCTATAATGCTTACATCCTTTGAGGTCTCTCAAATGATAAGTTCTTTTGGATGGTTTTTGAAGCACCTCTAATCTTTGTAGTTTTTGAACTTGGTCCTCCTCTTGTTATGGTAAGGTTTGCTCAATCTCTTATGGTTATTCTTATTCTTCAACTTCAACTTCCTTTAGGTGGGAGGTGATCTTAACTCTCTCAACTTAATTATAAGATCATCAATAAAAGAACCTTTCCCAGTATTAGGTTTATTAGGTTCATTAAAACAACATTCATAAACTCTTCAACTACCATGAACTTTATGTTAAACACCCTATATGTTTTTCTAATGATGGAATAACCTAAAAAGATGTTTTTTATCGATTGTGAAGGAAAATTTTCTAAGGTTATCATTGGTATTTGTACCTAAATACTCTAAGGTATGAAATCTTAGCTTTCTTCCATTCCATAACTCATAAGAGGTTTTGTTGAAAAATGGTCTTTTAAAAACTCTATTTGTAATGTAACTAAAAGAGCTAATGGCTTTGGTCCAAAACTAATTTGGTAGAGAATACTCATTCTGCATTGTTCTAGCCATCTCCACTAATATCTAATTTTTCTTCTCTATACCATCATTTTTTTATAGCATTCTAGGAGTCGAAAAATTATAAGAAACACTATTTTCTAAGTAATAATTTTCAAAATTCTCTTTTTGCAAAACTTTTAAAAGCATCAAAAGAATCGCTCTTATGAGTTAAGAAACTAACCTAAGTAAACCTAGAGTAATCATCAATAAGCATATAAGCATAATGCTTTCCCGCTAAGTTGGCATTCCTATTTGGTCCAATCAAGTCTAGCTGAATGAGTTGAAAGAGTCTAAAGGTACTTACAATAATTTTAGCTTTGAAAGAGGATTGTTATTGCTTTCTAATTAACAAGGTCTTCATGTCTTATCCTTGATGAACTTAAGCTTTAGAAGACTAGCCACTAGTTCTCTTTCAGAGAGGATTTGAAGAAGTTTCATGCTTGCGTGCCCAAGTCTTCTATGCTAAAACCAAGACTCATTACTAACAGAAGTAAGAAACTTGAAAGATTGGTTAGCTAAATTTCCTAAGGCAATTATATAGGTATTCCCTTATCTTTCATACTTAATGACTACATTGTCATCTACCAAGGTAATGACAAGGCATTCGCTGGAGTTAAAGGAAACTTTATTGCCCTTATCACATAATTAACTTAACTTATAAATTATGCTTTAAACCCTCAATAAAAAGGACATTATCAATAAAAGGACAACCCTTCTTACCAAAATAACTAATGACAATTGCCTTACCTTAGGTGACATTACCATCTTTTTTCTCTTTGATGGATGAAAAGAGCTTTAGATCTTTGAACATATTCTTTGAGCATCCATTGTCTACACGCTAAGTGTTTTCATCATTAATGGAGTTAAAAAATTCTTAGTAAATAAAAAGAAATAATCTTTGTTAAGGTACCCAAGCTTACTTAGGTCGTAAGGGGTTAGGCTTAGAAGGATCCCTAAGTTTAAGGTGAGCCTTTCTAATGTAACAAAACACATTTATATGACCAAACATCATGCAATAATGGCATAAGAGTTTAGACTTGCTAATCTTCCTCTTTTGAACCACTTTAATATGAGTAAGGGATTTTCTCATACCATTTGTATGGTAAGGAGTAGGTGTGTGCTTTTGAGCATGCCTCTTGTTGTACATGTATGCATGATTAGCTCTTGGAGGTTTAGCTTTTGAGTTTTTAGGTTCCTTCTCATTACCTTTAGGCATGGGAGGTCTAGTACTTAAGTAATTCTCTTCTTAACAATTTTAATGCTAAACATTGGTGTATAAGCTTTAATGAAAATAACAAGAGAAGTTGTGGATATTGAAGCTTCATTAAAGCCTAAGCCATATCTCACTGCTGGTGGACTTTGTGATACAATTAATGTATTTAAAGCCTTCTTCCCTTTACGAAATTTTAAGATGGAGTTTTTTAATTCAATTACTTCTAATTTCAAGGAATTATTTTCTTTGCTTAAAAAATCAAAAGATGAGGCTTTAGAAGAAATTTGTGCTAAAGATTTCTTAAGTTCTTCATTAGATGATCTTAAGCTAGAAACAACTTCATTTGAGCCACGAAGCAAAGATTATCCACCTTATTATCTTCCTCTTCTTCACTTGAGTCATCATCCCAATTGGCTTTGAAGCCCTTCTTCTTTTCCTTATCCCACTTCTTCTTTTTCCTATTTAGATTGGGACAATTAGATTTGATGTGCCCTTGCTTGCCATATTCATAGCATGTCACATCATTCTTCTTCTTCTTGTTGCAGTTGGATAAGGCCTTCCTTAGGCTTTGTCTTTCTCTTCTTTTCTTGATCAACTCTTTTTTCCTCTTAGATAGAATGGCAAGCTCTTCCTCCTCTTTATCAGTTTTATCAAAATCACTAATGCTTGCCTTATTCTCTTAGTCCTTAGAGATAGTTTTGAGAGCAAAAGTCATCTTTTCTTTTTTTTTCTAATCTAATATTCTTCAGCTTTTTATATTTCTTAATTGCCATTTCATAAGTGAATAGCTTACTAATAGGGGCATCGAGTTTGATTTTACTAAATGTCTTCATTGACTTATTCTATATTGATAACCCTTGCTCTAAATTTATCTAAAAAAAGAGCTTTTAGAATCTTAAAGTTAATATCCTGTATGGATATGTGTATCCTAAGCTTCTTAATGTGGTCGATAATAGAAATAAGCCTATTGGTTATGTTAGTGAAGCTTTCATTTGACTTTATCATGAAGAGCTCATACTTTGTCAATACATATAGATCTTCCTTGATTTAACTTTGTGAAGTTACTTTGTGATAGTTCTCCAAAGCTTTCCAAATCCCATAGGCACTTTGGTAATGTTAGATTTTTCCACATTCTTCTTTTAAGAGAGTACTAAGAATGATTACCATTAGTCTTCTATTCTTGACATTTGCCTTTTTATGTGTTTTAACTAAGTCGCCTCTTGTGATAAGCTCTTCAAATCAATACACCATTTTGGCAGGTGGTTTACATTCTTTTGCTACACTATCCCACACATCAATGAGGTCATTATATAGGTACACCTCCATTTTATACTTCTAATAAGCATAGTCAATTCCATCAAAATGAGGTTTGATGTGAGAGTGGATCCCTTCCTTAGCCATGATCTTTACTCAAGGAATTAAGGCTAATTTAGAGACTTGGCTTTGATATCACTTATTGGCCTTTGTGCATCAAAAAGTGGGGGAATGGGGGTTAAATTAGTGGTAAATTTAAATTATTAGGATTAGTGGTTAATAAAAAGATAAAAATGAAAGAAGAAAGAAATTAAGGAACAAAGATTTATCATGGTTTGGGTGTTAACCAACCCTATGTTCACTCTCTAATTATCCAATGGAGTTTTTCACTAACTCAAACTCATTAAGTGTTTTACAAGCTCACACCTTGACTTAGTGTTTAAGCTCATACCCAATCCAAGTACACTAATATTTATGGCTAACACATAACCTTAAATTAATAACATAACTAATTATACCTTTTACAAGTCTTTAGGTTCACACTAGACCTTAACAATGCAATTAATAGCTCTCAACAAACAAAGTATAATAACAATTAAGAAAGAGAGTTTTGAGGAATCAATTTGTAAGAGTTTGGACATAATTAATGGTTATTCACTTACATTCAAAGCCATTTGGTGGAGTATTTATAGTTTATAACCACTAAATAACCGTTAGAAACAAAACTATCTTTAAATCTTCAAAATATGGTAGTAAATCTTGCATTTGATATTTATTAGAAGAATTTCATGATTGAGATACATCAATCGCTATTGCAATTTATTTCACCACTGAGATTTCCTATTTTGCAGTCACAGTCTTCATAATGTGTCTAGCGGCTAGTGGCACATTGCAGTTGATCATTTGGACCTTGGACTAATCATGGTAACTTTCCATTATGGTTCATTGATCATAATTGTGATCTTCTAATTGTAATTACGATCTAAGATCACATTGGAATAGGGATCATGATTCCCATTGTGTACTAGCCTGTCATTTTTTGTTTAAAGGTGATCCTTGGTCATGACAATGCCCTTAGCATTATGGTCTTGATCTTTAAAATATAAAATGGCTCATTGGACATGTAGCATGCTTTCAGTGGATTCTCAAGTATCTATTGGAACTCTTTTTTGAGTTTTCAAAGGTTGTGATCGACCTAATTTCTTGATTGCTATTATGGATTGTGCTAAAGATCTTGATCATGATTATGATTACATACTCATTCAACAATTTTAGTTCCAACTTTAAACTTGAGAGCAATTGTGACTTTAAGATGGTGATTGCAATTTAGTTATTTGGTCGCAATCATTTTGTCTTGGGCATGAATTACAGATCTATTTAGAAATTTGGAGATTTTGCTTCCTTTTAACTTCCTGACTTGCTCTTATTTAATTTCCTACAAAATCAACCATTAATATACACATTAGTAGC
The DNA here is from genome assembly GCA_949677035.1 of Omphalea diandra. NCBI lineage: Eukaryota > Viridiplantae > Streptophyta > Magnoliopsida > Malpighiales > Euphorbiaceae > Omphalea > Omphalea diandra. The sequence continues at coordinate 46,026 of CATIWR010015824.1, read as the reverse complement.
CTTTAATCTAAGTTGTTAAGATAAAAAATAAGGTTTGACCAACTTAGTTCAACAAAAATTATTAGGTTGGACAATGCTTGCAAACCTTATTGTATTCTTTTGATGTGATTAATAGCTCCCACACATTAAACGAGGACTTTAATTAGTTGTCTTAAGAAGGGGTTTTCCTTCTCCTTATCTTTCACCAAAGGCCTTTCCAACTCCTTCTCATCCTTAGTCTCCTTAAGGGCCTCCTAATCCAAGCAATAATCTATTCTTCTCCTGACATGGCTAACCATTTTCTCTTCCTTCTCCTTATCACTTTCTTCCCAAATACTAATCATCCTTCTTCTCTTGACTTCTTTAATTTCTTCATTCAAACTCTTCTAAAGGTTGATGTTATAAGCAATAATTACAACCTTTATAAGGGGTATCTCCTAGAAAGTAGCCATAATAACTTCTTTAGGAATCTCATAGTCTATCATATATGACCTTTAGTTTTATGGTGGGACATTATGATAATTTAGAAGAGGATTCTCTTTGATGCTTGGCCTCTCTAAATTTGGTGAAACAATCACCTTATAATCAATGAGATCTTGAATCTCATGCCTCAACCTAAAGTAATCATATGTGTTATGCCCACCTTTTTAGTGGTAAAGCACAATAGGCATTTGCATCATACCCCATTGGTAAAGGATTTAGGGGTGGCATGGGTGAAAGAGGCTTCAACACTCATTTCTTTTGCAATCTCTCAAATGCCTTAGATAGATTGCAATCTCTCAAATGCCTTAGATAGAGACATACTTAAGTCTATAAACTGTCTTGCAATTTGTACCATCCACTGCCTTGTTCCTTTCTCCTTGTGTTTGGGGTGGTAATTCCTTTTTTCAAAGTATTATTTCTTTGACTCCATCTCCAACTCCTTAGCTTGTAAACTAGCTTCCCTAAGACCTTCAAAGGTTCGTACCAATATTCCTTTGATCCTATTGTTAATGCTAGGTAGAGTTCCTTTAATAATAATTCTAACTTTTTCTCTCTTAATGGGTCACATGGTTGCCTCAGAGGCCATCTTCTTCCACCTTCTCAAATAATCATTAAAACTCTGTCAATCTTTTATGTCAATGATTCTAGATCTTATAGAATGACTACCAACTCTGAGTTGCATGCATAATGTTTCTCAAATGCCTTTGTTAATTGTTTCAAATATTTTTTAATCATACTAAGGTTTTAGTTGACCCTTCCAATGATAGCTTAAACAATTCCAACATTATATCAGTTAGGACTTCAAATGCCTTTATGATAAGCACATGGTTCTTGGCTTTTTGGATCCCTATAAAGTTAAGGAGTCCAAGCATCCTAAAATTAGAAGGAAGTCTCTCATGCATATGAGCCAATAGTGCTTCAATGTTAGTCCCCTATTCCAAACCTCTCACCCTTAGTCTCTTTTGTATCTTCATTAGTTGCTTGGCGAACCTATTAAATTGAGAATTCTCCTTGTCACATTTCACATTTTTGTTGAGCATTACTATTGTACTACCTACATCTTCAGTTGCTTTGCTCTTATGATACTCTTCCATCTCAAACAAGTCATCATTGATAAGTACAAGAGGGGAAGTCTCCATGAGTTTTTCCCCTTGTCAGTTCTAATAATAAAGGTTTCTCTTTTCTTTAAGATTTCATTGGGGCATTTATTCACTTCCTCAATGGCCCTTCCTCTATCATTTGGTTAAACTCTGCCTTCATTTTTTCCACTTCTTTAGGTAGTATTGATTTCTCCATGAGTAATTCTAGTCTCTAAATTAGGTTAGATGTTTTGTTTTTCCTAGATCGCCTTTTTCTTTTCTCTTCCATAAGGGTTTGGATGGACCTATAATGGTTACAAAACATGGGTTGTTAGAATGAAATATGAGTAAATAACAATGCATGAAATGAACAGATTATTCATAAAAGATCCTTTCAAACCTTATTAATCCCATACACAAGGTCTCGTGGCCCTTTCCTAAGTGTGGCCTTATTTTTCTATCAACGTGGGTGAGAGAATAAATATAGTCCCTCAAACTAGGTAGGGTAGAAGCCCCAAAAGAAGATCTCACAAAAATACTTACGAAATATCAACATGGTGATAATATTTACATAAGAAATCTCTTTACATTAAAAGTAAGAATGTATATTGGAAAAGAGTCTCTTTTATAATGGAGAGGAAGGGATGCACATAACTGCTTACATAATGAATAACAAAGGTATTTACATGAGGGAGAACATTTACATAGTAGGTAATGAGGAATACTTAAGTATTTACATAGGAGATTGGATATTTACATCAATAGGGAAGGATATTATATTATATATTTATATATGGGAAAATATAGATATGTTATTTAAGGATTTCAAACCTTCTTAGGAAAGAATGTAAACAATATGGGTAACCTATTCTAAGGTAATATTATCTCTTACATGCACTTAATAATTAAAGGCATTGTTGGAGTTCATGGCCCCATAAGCTTGGGGAATGGTTATCGTATACCCTCTATTTGATACACTTGAAGGTACTTGGCTCGTGAGTGATGGACTTCCCACACCATATCCTGAGCTTGAATCAAGCTTAAGTCTCAAGTTTGCAGAATCCATCAATTGATCTAAAAGGTAGATTTAATGCATATGGTGAAGTGCGAAGATTAAATGAATGTAATAGATAATTAATAATAGACATTATATTGTAAAAGTGAATTAAAGATTAGGAATGAAGTCAACTTCATTAGTCCTTTATGGAGTCACTATGGTGAGCATATCGTTTTTAATTATGCTTAAATAAGTGAAATTTTACTTATGAATCCTAATCTTTTATCAACCATTAAGAGGTCAAGAGGGTAGGGTTCATACATCAACCCTAATTCACGATATGTGTTTATGATCACAAGGGACCCTTTACGAAGGCATTGCAAAGCTTAAAGCACTTATGGAGAATTAAATGGACAAGGAGGGACCAAGGTAGGATGATACTTTGGTACCATCCTCAAATGTGAATGGAGTTGCTACCTGACTTGGGTCAAGATAAAATTTTGAGAAATGATGGATTTTGAGCCTAATTGATTAGCTAGAAGGCCCAATCCGCTTTTACCCCATGAGAGATTAGGTTTGACAATTGGGTATAATGTGGGAAAGTGGTTAGGCACCCCCAAACTGCCAAAATTTAGGGATTAGCCTTTAGTCATCTATGGGTCACAATTACAATTTTAGCCATATTATTAATTAGTCCATTTAAACGGTCTTAAAACATTCATCTAGTGCATCTCAAATCATCCATATCATAAATTGATTACAAACATTCAACATGGGGAGGGGCTACATATATGATCATAAATGGGGGTTAAGCATGCATAAACATAGATGTGTGTGATGTTTCGATGATTACTATAATTTTTACTCATCCATGGTTACTACACTATTATCCTTTAAATTAAAACTTTAACGATTTTGATCACTCTAACATGCAATTAATGCTTACATTGAAAACCATAAGCATTTATTCTTTAGTTATAAAAATAGTAATAGTCGATGGAGAAGCAACCACTAAAAACTCCCTATATATGTGTGTAGTTATGCAATATGAAAGGGAAATGCATCTCAACCTACCAGCAGAAACACATATTAGTAACAAATCACAATCAAAACATGATCTAAACTATCCCGAAGATCTTATAGAACCAATAACTAAAGGAAAAATTCCTTATCACATCTAAAAAGGTAATAAGCCTATCCTATAATCAAGTCAAGATCCAAGTTAGGGAACCTAAATATGCATTTATGTCCATTATTCATATATTGATAACAAAGTAACATGGCAAATCAAATATGAAACATAAATGAAGAATGACATAAGCAATATTAACACATGTTGCATATAATTAGTAAAATTCATATGGAGGATAAAAGAAAGGCCTTAGGCAAGGATTTTGATTACCAACATTGGGGTCATTGGATCATTAAATCCTTATCCAAAAGGTGCTTTAAAGGCATTCTACATATCAAGGGCATACTTAAAGATACCTTTAGCTTTTAATGGAAGCTAGGATATCAAGCAACATTGAAGGACATTCAAAGGAACATATACAAGTTCATAAATTCATATAATCAACTAATGAACTAACATAAAAAGAAAAAATGGGGCATCCTAGGGTAGCATACTTTCTCCACTTTTGATATGAAATCACTAAATGAAATAGGGGAGAAGATGAACAAGTTAAGTAGCTAACCATCCTCTCATAATGGTGAAAAAAATAGAAGAATAAAAACCTGAGGAAACTAACACATATAGGCATAAAAAAAAATAGGTGAAATCAAAGGATCATAAGGGTAGTAGCTCCTCTCCTCATCATATTCCTAGTGGCATATAACAAAACATGCAAGAAAGGTGGGGAAAGAAACATGGGTTAGAAATGTTAGTATCATTAAAAATAGTCCATTACTTTTTATACTTGCCCCTTCATTAAAAGGATATAGGTCATAGGCTTAAGGCCTACCTACTCTTATTGCTAGAGCCAATAAGAAAACCATAAAACCCTAAAAATCTAGAAAGAAAGCTAAAAAATAAAAAGAGAGGAATATTATTGGTTGTAGTGAAATAGGGTTGTATAAACTAATTGGTGGTCTATACAACCTTGCTAAGGCTACAAAGAATTCTATACAAACCTCTAGCACTATAATTTCTCAAATAAGAAAGAAAAGAAGAAGGAAAACTAGAAGAAAAAGAAAGATTTAAGCTTTGGATGCCCTTTTTTATGTTCTTTGTCTTTAAAGGCATTATGATAGACGAATACATAGTTGAATAATCCTCCCAAATGCTTAGAGAATGATGCAAATAAGTCATAAAAGCTTAGTTTTAACCTTAGTTCTTAAGTATGAGTGTTAGGTGTTTGAATTTCTTTAAAATACAAGTTTTTTTAGACTTGTAAAAGTGAATTTTGGCAGAATAATCTTAGCATTTCCAAGCCTTTCTCTCTCTCCCTTAATGGGAGAGGTATTTATAGAGGTGAAGAGGGTGCACCTGAGCATAATGAATGGGTTACACTTAATCCTCAATCTTTGATAAATAACATTAGGGAATCTTTAAAAGAATTAGGGTTTTACTTTATCTATACACTCAAGTAGTTGGTTGTATAGATATTTAAAGTTGGTTATATAGCCATATGTATTGGTTATGCAACTAACCAATTGCATTCCTTTCTCAAGGTTTAACTTAGTTAGAAGGTAGGTTTGATTTAAGGCTTTTCCCAAGCTTTTGCTCATTTCTTAGGCAATGCATCCTCTATTCCTTAGGAATAATTCAAGTTGTTTCCCATTATCAGGCTTACATCTTAAAGACCTAAAATTCAGTGCTCACAAGAGTGAGCAAAGAAAAAGGGACAAAGTTGAACTATCCAAAAAAAATGGAATGGCCCTATTCACTATGAAAAAAATTAGAAAATATAAGATAGAAAGGTGAAATGACCTGCCTTATTTTGGAATGGCTTAAGAAAATAGTCCCATTCAATAAGAAAAAAGTTGCAAAAATTTAAGCAAAAAAATTAAACAGCTTGAGGCAACATCTAGGACAAGTTGCAATAGGTCATGTGAACAACCGTACAAATAGTATGAATGTTCCTTAATTATGTAATGACTAGTCTTGCATAGAAAAGGCCAATAATGGTGAGTTTTGTAATGGCTAGTCTTGCTTAGAAAAGGCCAACAATGGTGAGTTTTGTATTTTAGAGGTTTCTAACCACTCCACAAAACCTTGGGATATATAAGGGCATCGAATATGAACTTAGAAATATAACCTAACTTTTTAGAAAAAGAAAATAAGCATTTATAAAAGGGATTTTTTTATAAACCTAGAAGTGAGCTTATAACAAATATTTATTAGTTTTTCTTTGAGCATTACTTATACATTTGTCTAATTAAGATACATAGACACCTTCTTAGGTAATACCTTGTAAGGGTAGAAAGGTTGGTGCTCAGCCAACAAAGCACATTGATTGGTGATTAGCTCAAAAAATCTCTAATGGAGTTTTGTTCTATTAAGGCTTGTAAAAAGGGATTGAGAAGGTTATTCTTGAGCCTTAAAAAAGGAAAATAAAGGATTAAGTGGTTGGTCATGGAGTGGATGTAGACATTGAACTACTATAAATTTCTTATGTCATCTCTTATTTTTTATTCTATCTTTTTTTTTTAGCAAGAGTATATTTATGTGCATCAATACTCTATAAAAGAATTTAAGAAACTTCTAAAGAAGTTTCAAGAGTTTTGAAAGAACTCAATTCATCTCCCTCTTGGGTTGTTATCCTCACTAAGAGACCAACAAATAGTTTATGCTAAAAAAAAAACTATATGCTTTGGGTTTCAAATTGTAACTATTATCTCTCTCTCATCCTAGCATATATTTAGATTAAGAGTTTTTTTTGTACATAATTTTATACTTTCTTTTGAGGTTATTGCTAGTTTAGGAGTTGCTTATCATATTTATATTCTTCATATTATGATGAATTATGAATTATCTTGAACTTCATAAAGTAGCCTTATAACGGGTGAACCATGTAAGTTATTCTGTTATTATTTATTTTTGTTTATGATTTACTTTCTCCACATCAATTTTAGTTATATCATTTCCATAAGCGCTAATAAATGGTATCAAAGCTTAAGGTTTGAAAGAGACAGTTGAGATAAGAGCATATAAATTTTGATATTGATATTAAGATAATGATCATGGAGATTTAAGAAAGTAACTAAAGAAGAAGATTCAATATTTTATGGAATTTGATTTCAGATGAAGATTTCTTAGAGTTTATCTTAAATTTCTATTTAGCTTAAATGTTCTATTTTGTAAAGACTTCTTATTTTGTTTTGCCTTCGTAAATAATTGTAGCTTTTCCTATAAATAGGACTCAATTATAGGGATTTACTAGCTTTTGCTTAATGAATTTGAAACATATTTTTGTATGAAGAAAGTTTATGTTAAAAAGATTTATGCGTTACAAGTTGTAAGCTATAACTAATACCTTTTATTCTCACCTTAGTATCTATTTAGTTTGATAGTATTTTATACGTAATTTTATAGTTTCTTTTAGGTTTAGATACTAGTTTAAGAGTTACTTATTATGCTTGTAATCTCCATATTATAATGAATTATTGACTATCTTGAGTTTTATGGATGTAACCTTATAATAGATGAACCATATAAATTTGTTTAACCTTTAGTTTTTAATTTTGTTTTGATGATTGCAAATATAAGTTGTGTTGACCCTAGTGCACCAAGAAGGGGGGGTTGAATTGGTGGCAAATTTGAAGTTTTAATTTTGGAGGAAGCTCATAAATATGAAAGATTAGAGAAAGAGAAGGAGAAGAATGAGCACAAAAGTTTTATAGTAGTTCGGGTATTAAACAACCCTACATCCACTCCCAATTCACCAATTGGGTGTTTTACTCAATCACTAGTGTTTTACAAGCTCACACTCAACTTAGTGTTTAGGCTCACACCAAATCTTTCAAGTGTTTTTCCAAGGCTCACACTCGATCTATACAAGACTTTTACAACTAGGCTAACTCTCAAACCTAAACAAGAGTTTTCTATACAAGGGCTCACTCTCAAACCCAAACCTAAGGTGTTTAAAGCTCACACAAACTATGTACAAAGAAATAAAGAATTAAAATTATGAATTAACTTTGTAAGAGTTTTTGCACATATCAATGGTTTTACTCTTGCATTCAAGTCCATTTTGTGGTGCATTTATAGGCAATAACCACCAAAGAGACGTTACAAAGAAATTATGTCTAAATCTCTAAGTTGTGCTAGGTATATCTTGCATTAAATGCTCTTCAGACAAAATTCGTGATCGTTAATTTTGAATTGTGTTTAACAGCTAGTCCACTCAGCATGAAACCATTGGTCTCTTTAAAGCTAGTTGTTGGATTTTTTTAATAGATCTTAAAATTCACAGTCGCTACTTCAAATTCACAGTTGCTGCTTCAAATTCACGGTCGCTATTTCCTTTTAGGATGCGATTGTCACCGTGAAATCATTTGTCTAATTATGTTGGTGTTGTTTCCGAAATTTCTGGTCACTACCGAAATTCACGGTCGCGACTTTTGAATCTCAACAACTCTTTTTTCAAAATTCGCGATCACTTCAAAATTCACGTTCGCTAATTTTGAAGGCAGATTTTTATACTTGGAGTTTTTTTGCTTCTAATTACTTCTATTCAACTCCCAATGAGATTCTATGTAAATATCTACAAAAACAACACTTAAAATTGATATTAGAATCGTTCAATCTATATTGTCTATGTTGTCAAGATCAAAAGAGAGTCTTGACTTAGGTTTGAACAACCTAGTCCAACAAGTTGAACTAATCTTAGTTTTAAGTGTTTGTATATGTATTTAAGCCTCTTAATTATTTTTATATAGTTTCAAAGGAAAAAAGCATTAAGAGAAAGCAAGGCAATAATTCAAAATGGAATAGCATTGTGCATTGATTTAAAATTCAAATCAAACTAGTAAAACTAATGGAATAAACACATGCAAATGGTGAAAAGCGTTATTCAATTAAGAATATAGTTAAAGCAACCGATTTTTGCCTAGTAGTGGACTCATTCATACAAAGTGAACATATTATTCATAGTCAAAGACCTATTTTCTTATAGTCTCAAATTTAACAAATTTTGTGAGTATTGGTTAGCTTTTTCAACTAGTGTTATATAAGGGTAGCTTTTCAAATATAAAGATGTAAAAAAGTTACAAAAGTCTAAAAACTAAGTGGTTATCTACTTCTTTTTCTAAAGAATTTCATTTGTAATTTGATCTTATATTGGTTAGTTTCAAAGCAAATTAGTTGAGTGATATTTCTTATGCAATATTTATATTCTTGTATGTTAGGATCATCTATAGGTTAGATAGAAAAACCTTTTAAGAGATTTTATGAAAGGCTCAAAATAGTTCTTATAAACCTATCTTAAGAAGGCATAGTTAAGCTCACATTAAGCCAACATCTTATCAAGTGATTAGTTCAGTCCATGCAACCTCATGCATAGCTCTTAAGCCCATTCATGGTCATTCACATAAAAGAAGAATTGTAAATCATTTTTCTTATTGAATGAGGATATTACCTCATGACTTCATATATAAAAAGCTCTCTACCAAGTATCCAGACTACTCTAGCTCATACGCTTATAATCATTCTCAAATATTATTCTAACTTAATCATCATAGTGTATATTTGGTATCAGACTAGTCTCCTCTCTCTATCTGTTTTTGCCTGACAAATCTTAATTGAAGTAACTTAAGACTACTAGTTCAATTGCAGATCCCTTATATTCTACTTTAGTTAGAATAAATTAAGATTGGTTTCTCATTCATTTTTATTATTATTATTTCTTCACACTGACAATTTTTTTAGAAATAAAATTTATATTTTTTATTTCCCAAATCTAGTTATGGCATTCAAAAAATTTAGCACAAAAATATTTATCGCTAAAAAATTACTTACAATATAAAGTTTAGTTGATGATTTCATTTGACTTTGGATTTCCTTTAGTTTTGTTCATTTAAAAGCAATCTCATTTGGCAACATTATTAGGAGGGACATTGTGGCCACTAGTTAGTCCAAGGAAAAAAAATGAAAATGAATTTACAAAATAGAAATGGGGTCTTATGTAATGGCAGTGGCACCTTAGTTGAATGGTTCACAATCCACATTTGCAAAGTTAGGTCATGTTTGAAATAAGTTATGTAAGAAAAAAAAAAAGAAAAAATATATATTAATCGAATTTTTTTTTATCTTAGTGATAGAATTATATTAAATTGATAAAATTTAATAAATTATATCATTTAAAATACATTTATAATAAATTAAAGTTTTTTTTATTTTTTAAATACCTTTATTTATTTAAAATAAGTATAGTATAAATTTAAATTATAAGGTTAGTATAATAATTCTATCAGAAATTTTTAATTGAAATAAATATTCTTAAAATCTCATGACTTTGATTTAATTTGATTTTATTATCAAATTATTTTTTAATTATTTTAAATATAGGCTTTTGGAACAAGAAACTCATTAAAATATAAATCTTTTCTATTAAATTTTTTCAAAATCTAAATTTCCAAATATCAACTTTCTCTTTTATTGTGTTAATTAGCTTAGTTAGGATCTTTAAATTATTGAATGTGGTTATTCCACACAATATTTTAGATAATAAACAAAATATAAAATCCAAAAAAAATTAAATGAGGATAATTTAATAAACAAAAATATAGAATAGAATGAGTTTTAGTTTGAAATGTGAATAATAATTGCTTTTTAGCTATTAAACCACTAACTAATCTTAAATATGAGTAGAGACATGTCTCAATATGGCTATTAATCATCAATATTTTAAAAACTAAACTTGTTGGTGAATTGGTCGATTAACAGTTTTCAATTTGATCGGCGTGACTAGTCTAGTATAATTAATTTTGTAATAAATAAAATTCAAAAATATTATTAAAATAACTTTAAAAAATCAAAAAAATATTTAAAATACAAATATATTTATAATAATTAAAATACAAAAGTAATACTGAAAATTGATTGGTTTGAACCGACCTAGTCACTGATCTAATTCTCAATTTTAATGATTCGACCGACCACAAATGAAGCAGATACAAAATCACCACCTAATTCATATCAACTATGTAATGTGTATATATATATATGCATGAGTTATGGGGGGGATGGGCGTTGTTGTAAAAGCATGCTTTATCTAGTAATATTTCAATGTCTACCTTATTTTCGTCTTTATCCTCTCAATTATCAAATGGTATTTCATCTCTTTCTAGACCCCAAGATTATGCTCATATGAACCTTTTTGAACATCGGTTTTTAAAACCATGCCTTCACCTTAAGGGCATATTTGTTTTCAGGAGAGATGCCTTACTTTTTTAACAAAGAGAATACTGTTTGCTTTCTTTTGCTATTGATGGACAAAAAGGAAAAGATAGATTTCATTCTACTCTGATAGCTTTTTTATCTTGACTTTTTTTTATATCATGATAACAAAAAGGGGAAAAGGATTTTGATGATTGATAAAATAGTTTTTTTATGAGGTAAATTGCACAAAATATCAAATAATTATAGGGGGATCATTTTAAAAAGGTCACCGAAAAAAAATCATTCTATTGAAATCAATAGTCCTCCAATTTATTTTAATGATGTACTAAATTCAAATTAACTCAATTTTCATTTACTAGTTATGACGTGGTAGACGGAGAAGACTAACTTAGCGTACGTTAGACCCTACTTTACCACGTCAATTGTACCAAAGATTACTTGACTCTAAAGGTCATCCTAAAATGATAATTGAAAAATATTCATTCTATATATTGCATAGTGTGAATATAAAACATTATATATATATATATATATATATATATATATATATATATATATATATGAATTAATTTTAATTTTAAATATCAATGCAAATTATTTTTTATTTTCATATAAAATTAATTAAATAAATTTAACTTTTTACTAAAATTTTGATTAAATAAAACTAAACTAAAATTATTATTTTAACTACGATCTAAGTTTTGGTTCTAATTGAACTAACTAAAGAAAATAAAGTTCAATTTAATGTAAATATACACTTCATTTTATTTTGACTCTAATTTTGGATACAAGTAAAACTAAAGAAAATTACAGTAAAATTGATTCAATGAAAAAGTTTAAGTACAATTAAAATTTCATTAATACTTTCTTTAGAATAAAGCATGCAAGAAAACAATTTTATTAGTGAGAGAATTCTATTTAGTGATAGAATTATATTATTTAGAATAATGTAAAATTTATAGAATTCAATTATTTGGGATAAATCTATGATGAGTTGAAATCATTTTATTTCCTCAAATACCATTATTTATTTAGAATAAGAATAGTACTAAGTTACAAAGTTAGTAGAGCAATTTTCTCTAAATTTTTAATTGAATGAGTTCTCATAAAATTTTATGACTTTTGACTTAATTTGACTTTCTTATCAAATTATTTCTTTTTTTAAATGATAGAATTAAATTATTTTAAACATAGACTTTCTAAATGAGATAATAATTAAAATAAAAATTTTCTATTAAATTCTTTCAAAATCTAAAATTTCATATGAGGTCTATTAGATTCAAATTTTATAGATTATTAATATTACTATTTAGCTCTTCAAAGTATGTTATTTTGTGCCTTTTCTATCTTGTTAACATTTAGATAACCTCACTCTACAATAATATAAGTATCTTTGGTGCAATTTATGTGAGAAATATGAAGGCTACAAATTCAATCAATTATAGATCATTCTATGAATTTTATTTTTTGGCTCAATGTTGTCTATTTTTATTAACTAAAAAGAATTAATTGCATAAATTATGAATTTAATTTTTTGGCTCAATATTATCTAATTTTTGGCAATTTTATGTACATATTCTTTCAATAACTTTTTTAGAATATCTCTTATAGTTAAGTAATATTTGGTGCAATTGACGTGGCAAAATGAGGTCCAAGGCATGTTGAGTCAGTCTATCTCTATCGGTGTAAGCATCATATTTTGGATCTCAAGATGCAAGCCCGATGATGAAAATCACATAACCAAATCCCCATAATGACAAAGGGAATTGCCCAAGTTAAGGAATGGAAGGCCTTAGGAAAGCTTGAAAAAGCCAAAAGACCAAGCCCAAACCAAGTGTGGGGCTGCCAGCCAAGCTTGATAGGTTGTATAACCCATCAAGTAAGGTTGTACAACCCTAAAACAAGGTTGTACAGCCTTCCCTAAACCTTAATCTAGAGAATCTTCTAGAAATGGTCCCCCTTTTCAACCCTAGGGTTGTACAACCTTGACACAAATATGTACAACCAATGTTTGGTTCTATAGCCCACATGTAAACCCTAATTCTAATACAACATTCTGCTTCTCTATAATTAGATGTGTCCATCGTGCAACTAGAACTATTTTTGACAATGTGCACCCAACCAACTCCTATAAAACCCCCTCCCTCCCCCCTCCTTCCCTCCCCCTTCATTTTGAAAAGAAGAGAGAGGCTTTTTGGAAACCTTAACTAAACTCTACTAAAATCAATTCTCAAGAACTTCTAGACATAGAAAGCCTAAACCCTAACCTCACCCTACTTTTTCCAAGGCAATGTTAGGCCTTCGTCTTTGCATTTATGCATTCCCATAACATTTTTGGAGGATATTTGACTTATCATTGTGCTTTTAAAAGTAAAGACATCATAAGAACATACCTAGAACCCCATTTCCCTTTATTCTTCTCTTCCTTTCTTTCTCATTTTTTATTTTTGAAATCCATAAAATAAGGGTTGTACAACCTTATTGAGGGTTGTACAACCTTATTGAGGGTTGTACATGTAACATCCCTATTTATATTCATTAGCATTCTTACATGAACATATTCATTACATAAATGATTTGTAACCCCACATGAACATATGCAATGAAGAAATGATTATTTAGATATGTGAATTGGATAAGCATGATGATGACACTTGCACCATTGCATTTGGGACACTTGAACATATATGTAATGTTTGTATAGTTACGTGCAAATTATCTTATGTTGTATATGTGTATGTTATAGTATCATAAATAATGGTGTTTTAGCGCTTATTTAAAAGTATAAGGAGCATATAGGGATTAGGAGATGGATGGAGGTGGTGAAAGAGTGAAGAACATGGACTAAAAGAGCAAAAGTAAACTTCCAACCAATGGAAATGAGACACTATGATTTTTTCTTATTATAATAGGTTTACAAATTGAATTTATCATCCTTTAAAAGTAGAATAGAGAGGATAAACATGAAGAAAGAGAGAACTAAGGAAGAAAAAAAGAAATGAAGAAAAAGAAGAAGAAGAAGAAGGAGAGAGAGAAGAGTGAGTTGCTTACGAAGGAATCCTAAACTTTTTTGGTTCTAAGATAATAGGTAAGTTAATTTATCTTCACCCTACATGAAATTGCTCCTTTATGACATTTTAATCTTGCATGGTTAGTTAGAATTATAGAGTATTTGAGGTAGAGCTCATGTATGGAAGTTGAAATTCAAGAGAAACAAGAGCTGATTATGTTGGTTTTGTTGTTAGAGCATAATTTTGTACCTATGACTTCATAATTCTAGAAGAGGAATTAGGGAAAGTGTGAAATATAAAAGTTGTAGCATTATTCTCTATCTAAATTCATGTAAAACATTTTTGCTTAATTTGGTGTGTGTGAGGAGATATGGCTCCTTCATTAGGGCTGGTTCACAACTAACTGAAATCACCTCAGTCTTTCTGTTCCATATATTTTGATGCTTTATGTGTTGATTTAGCTAAAGTCAAAACATAAAATTTTAGGGTTATATCCTTTCTAAATATCTATAAATCAGTTTCGCTTGATTTTTATGTGGAAAGAGATATGAATCATTAACTGTGACTGACCTTGAACCCGATGAAAGCTCATCTATCTTTTAATTCTATTTTCCATGAATTTGATGGCCATGGATTCAAAATTTGATGATGTTCCAAACTTAAAAGTTGCATATTTATGTCTGATCTACATGCTTGTAATTTATTTTTGTCAAATTTAACATGGTTGTTGAGATATTACCCCTTCGTTATGATTGATTGTCAACATGTAGAAAACCTGCTCACCCTGAGATTGGTCATTTATTTTAGTGACTTTATAGACTAAATCAAACAATGAATAAAACATGAAAAATATCCCTTCATGTGTTTTATAACTTCAGATAGATCATTTTTACAATTTGATTTGTACAGCTTGAGATATACCTAAGACTGTAAGACCTACTCAGACTAAGATGACATTGAAATGGGGTAGGATTCAAAAATTGACCACATTTTTTATATGTCTAATATTGGTATGACATTTGACTATGTTGTATCACTATATGTTTAATTTATTTAAAAAAAAGAATTGAGTAATTTGGATAAGTTTATATAGAGTTATTATTGTGAGAGTGTAGCAAGGTCAGATTGTCAAATAAGGAAAATATTCATAAACACTAGGTCTACTTGCATGGATCATGTCATAGTTGCATACCAAGCATTCATACTCATTTTGACATACTTATAACCTTATATGTATCAAATGTTAGGATCTTAACATTTTAAGGAAGCCATAGAGAGAGAACCATACCTACCACAAAGGTTGGTCACATCAAAAGGTAAGTAAAAATCATAATTAGATTCTAATGTGTTTGTGTGATAATTTTATGGTATGATTATGTTTTATTACATGTATATGTGATTGAATTGTTACATTTTCCATGTGAATACAAGTCAAGTGAGAATTATATACTCTTAATGATTACTTGGTATACCATTGTAAATGAACATTTGCATATGAAACTAAAAGGATGTTGTGATCGACTTGTCAAACACTTGCAAATCACTTGGAAAAAGGGGCCAGTATGTCCTATTAGGATAAGTTATTGATCAAATGATTCACTTATTATATGCTGGCCAACAAAATCAAATGTCACTTGAATCACATGAATTTTTGAAAGTAGTGTTTGCCTTGCAAGGTCACAATAAAAATCAATCTATTGCATTTGCACTTGTATAGTCAATTTTTATATTTGTAAAGTATCCTGATAATATTTATTATTGATTGTGCCATAAGAATCTAATTATTATTTTTACTCATTGGGTCATAACTCATCAAATCGCAATTATGTTTTTTAGATACTGAAGAATAGGGTTTGGATATTGTTGGACTAGGTTGGTTAAACCTAAATCTTAGACCTCTTTTGATCTTGACAATAGAGATTGATCAATTCTAATACCCTCATTAGGTATTGTTTTACATATTTTAAGCTGGATTTTCCATTGGAAGTTGGATGAATTTCAAAATCTCCAATAATGCAAAGTTCATCCAAATTCGTGGTGAGCGTATTACAAATCACGACCGCGAATTAGTACAAGGAAAGATGAAGCTAGGCCAGAGGAATTCGCGAACAACTTCACTATTGTAACACATCCAAAGTTGGCAAAGCCTTAGTCATAGAAGAATTCGCGGTGTGTGTCATGCTTGAGTCACCACCGTGACTTTCATAATGACAAAGGAGGAAACAAAAGTCACAACTATAGCTTGCCAAGTGTCCCATGTGTCCGTTGAAGATCAAAAATCACGAGGGCAAAAGTTTGTTTGCGACCACAACTCAAGCATTTGAAGTTTTCTCTTCAAACAAAGGAATTCACAATCTCAATCGTGCCTAAGGCATTGGTATTTCAAAACCGCGACTTTTGAGAGTGGTTAGAACACAACGACTATATTTTCTAGGATGACCAATGAAAAACTGACACTTGGACTAGTCATTAGACATAAATAGAGTTTTTTGTCGAAATTTTCAGCTCATATATGGAAATTGAAAATTCGCAAACGCAAAAAAGTAGTAGCGACCAAGACTTCAGCCTGACAAACATTTAATGCTAAATCTGCCTAGCACATCTTGGAGATTTGTTGATAGTTTTAGTCCAACGTCTCTTTACTGAATATGAGCTATAAATACTCCACCAAACATATGTAAATGCAAGAGAATTCATTAATTGATAACCATTCTCTTGCTAATTTGCTATTCATTCTTTCAATTCTAATTTATGCTTAAGTGATTGTTTGGTGTGAGCAATAGACACTATTGTAAGAGGTTTTAGTGTGAGCCTTGAAAGCACTTGTGAGAGGTTTTAGTGTGAGCCTTAAAAATACTTGTAAAAGATTTTTGTGTGAGCCTAGAAAACACAAGTTGTAAAAGTTTGATTTGAGCTTGGAAACACCTTTTTGAGTTGAATGAAATACCCAATTCTAGAGAATTAGGGAGCGGACATAGGGTTGGTTAACTTTCAAACCACTAAAACTTTTATGTCTATTATTCTATTCTTCTACTCAACTTTTTAAACACCTTATCCCTCATTTTATTTTTTAATTGAACACCAATTCAACCCCCCTTCTTGGTGCCCTAGGCCAACAAATGCTTTAGTGCATAGAGTTTTGCATAGAGACACATGGACCATATGTCGTCAGTTAAATTCCAACTCCCTCTCTCTCTCTCTCTCTCCTTGTCTCATGTGTGTGTATATATATATATATATATATATATATATATATATATGAACCAGTTTATAGTCACTATCATTGAACATTAGTTAATATATATGTACATTAAATACATATTAGATTGTGCATGTAAGATGCATCGACCTTTATGCATATGTATTTTTAGACATGAATGTCATGAGTTGTAAATGAAAATGGTCCTTACAGTTTTTGGTATCATAGTAGGGATAGGTTCCATAGGGACATACATTTGAACATGACATTCCTTTTGCACTATTATGCACATCATATGACATAGTCTTATATGTCTATAGGGCATTAGCAAAGGGTAGTCATGGTAGTACCCATGGCTCACTAAGGAGAAAGTAGTCGATCGATTTTCATTCCATAGAACCATCATGCCAACCATTAAGAGATCAACTTGTTGATAGAGTTAGATCTCTTACATATTCTCATGCACAACACATATCTCATGGGCAACTATAAAATAGAATTGGGGAACCAACAATGCAGGGTCCAAAAATTTAAAGAGAAAAAAGGTATGACAAATTAAGAAAATAGGGTGTAGTGGACATTAGTGGTACCATAGATCTGTCAGTGGTAAAGATATGACTAAAAAAACATAGAGTTTTTTGAATTTTGATGAAATGCACATCAAAAGAAAAGCTTGATAACGTGTCGATATCATAAGGAGATGAATATGATTAGTGGGAAACCATTCCAGGGAGTAATGTCCAGCCTCTAATGCTTACATGAGATGATTTTCTTTGTGAGTTCAACAACAATTATATGCCAGAAGTGTACAAAGATGATAAAAGAAAGAAATTTTTGAACCTAAATTAGAGGGTGATGGCTATCATCGAGATGAGGTAAAATTTAATCAATTATCTCATTATGCATCCTTCATGGAGACCATTGACAAGGACAAATGTCAAAAATTTAAAGAGGGACTGAGATATGAGATCAAAAGTAAGATCACGATTGTAGATCTTAAAAATTATTCCAAGCTAAAAGCTACTGCAATCAGGGTGGAAAGATTAGAAAAGGAAAGAATAGAGCAATGAGTAAAAAAAGGGCCTATTAAGTTTATGGGAGATTTTAATATAAAGAAAAGTAAACATGGAGATTATATGCCATCACAATCAAGTGTTAGGGGTGGTTACTCTAGTTATAAAGGCAAAAGATTAGGAGTTTCATCGTATGCATGTAGAGGTCAAGGCCAAGTTATGTAACAACGACCCTCATGTGTACATTGTGGCATACAACATATGGATGAATGTAGAAAATTGACTGGTAAGTGCTATTTTTATGGCTCTTTTAATCATATGCTCAGATATTTTCCTAAAAGATCTAGAATGTTAGAGGGAGGCAGAGGAATAGGCAGAGCTACATCAGAGTCCACAGTTAAAGTTTCAAAGGAAAGTGGAATTAAAGTATCATTTGGCAAGCGCAGAGGTAAAGGTAGAATAACCACAATTGGCCGTGGCATAAGCATATCAAAATGACAGAGTTCTAGACCCCTGACACAGCCAGGGTGTTTGCCATGACTAGGCAAGAAGTTGTTATTGCTCTAAAAGTAATCACTGGTAAACTTTTTCTCCATGATTTAGAAGTTGATATATTAATTGATCCTGGCTCCATACATTCATTCATTTCATTAAACATGGCATCATAATTGTAGAGTAAGCATTAACCTTTAGGTTTTAATTTATGTGTTAGTACTCCTTTAAGAGATGTGATGATTGTGGATTAGACATGTCGTGATTATGTGATTCACATTAATGACGTTGAGTTGAATGTTGATCTAGTACTGTTGCCACTTCGTGAATTTGATATGATACTGGTTATGGATTGGTTATCCAAATATCATGTAATAGTGAATTATTTTACTGAGGAAGTTGTTATGGAATCTCCAAATCATATAAGGGTTGTGTTTCAAGGAGAAAGGCAAATTATACCTGCATGTTTAGTTTTTGCTATCAAGGCTTTCTGCATGATTAAAAGTGGTTGTGAGGCTTATTTTGGCACATGTGGTAGACACAAAGTTTATGAATGAATTACTTGAGAATATTTTCATGGTAAATGAGTTTCCAGATGTGTTCCCAACTAACTTACCTAGTTTGCCACCTGATAGGGAGATAAAATTCATTATTGAGTTAATCTTAGGAACTGCATCGATATCCATTCCACCTTATAGGATAGCTCTAACTGAGTCGAGAGAACTAAATACCCAATTGCATGAAGTACTTGAAAAGGGATTCATCAAACATAGTGTGCCACCTTGGGGTGCTCAAGTATTATTTGTTAAAAAGAAATATAAGACAATGACGTTGTGTATTAATTACAGGCAGTTAAATTAGGTTACTATGAAGAACAAATGTCCTTTAACAAGGATAAATGATCTGTTTGAGTAATTACAAGGAGCATGAGTGTTTTATATAATTGACCTAAAATCAAGATATTATCAGCTCAAAATTTTGAACCCAAATATACCGAAGATAGCTTTTTAAACTAGATATGGGCCTTATGAATTTTTTGTGATACTTTGGTTTAACTAATGCACCAACTGAATTTATGGCTCTTATGAACAAAGTGTTCCAACCTTACTTATACAAATTTATAACTATGTTCATTGATGGCATACTAGTGTATACAAGGAGCAAAGAGGAGTATGAACAATATTTAAGGATTGTGTTGCAAAATTTGAGAGAAAAATAACTATTTGCTAAATTAAGCAAGTGCGAGTTTTAGATTGACCATGTGGTATTTTTAAGACTTATAGTTTCTGAAAAGGGCATAAAGGTGGATCCAAACAAAATTGAAGCAATAGTAAAATGGGAAACCTCGAAGAATTGTAGAAGTTCAAAGTTTTTTAGGGCTAATTAGGTATTATGTTCGATTTGTTGAAGGGTTTTCACTTATAGTTGCTCCTTTGACTAAGTTACTTTAGAAAAATGCAATATTTCAATGGTCTAAAGTATATCAGGAGAGTTTTAATGAATTAAAAGATAGATTAACATATGTTCTAGTGTTAGCTATTGCTACCAGTAATAGAGGATTTATAGTATATAGTGATGTCTCTCATCAAGTTTTGGGATGTGTTTTAATGTAACATGGTAAGGCAATTGCATATGCATCTAGATAACTAAAGCGTTATGAATTATCTTACCTAGTACATGACTTAGAACTTACTGCCATTGTATTTTCTTTAAAAGTATAGAGGCATTACTTGTATGGATAAACTTTTCAAACATTTAAAGATCATAAGAGCTTTAAGTATTTGATGAGTGAAAAAGAATTAAACATGAGATAGAGGCAGTGGTTAGAATAGCTAAAAAATTATGATTGCACCATTGACTATCACCCAAAGAAGGTAAATGTGGTTGTTAATGCTTTGAGCAGGAAATCAAGAAGCGGTGTAACTCATTTAAAAGTATTTTCATTGTCTTATTTAGTTCAATCATGAGTTATGAATATGAAACTAAACATACAAAAGAATGGGGTATTGATTGCTACTTTTCAAGTGAGACCAATGTTGCATGATCAAATTAAAGAAGCATAAGACAATGATCCAAAGTTACATAAAATTATTGAAATAGTGAAACAAAGGAGACATATGATTTTGATATTCGAAATGATGCCTTGATGTTGGGTTATTGCATTTGTATGCCTAATGTTAATAGCTTACAAAGAGAAATCCTAGAATAGGCATATAATGCTCCATATGTCATGCATCTAGGAATGACGAAAATGTATAATACCCTACAATCTTATTTTTGGTGGCCTAAAATGAATAAAAATGTAGCAGCCTATGTTTCAACATGTTTTGCTTATTAGCATATCAAAACGAAACATCAAACACTAGCTAGAAAATTGAAACCATTGACGATTCCATTATGGAAATGGGAAAGAATAACCATGGACTTTTTATATGGGTTACCGAGAACTTTGAAGAAGAATTATTCTATATGGGTGATCATTGAAAGACTAACTAAGTCAGCTCACTTTTTGCCTATTTGATTGGGTAGTTCATTTAAGCACTTAGCTAAGAAATATCTAGATGAAATTGTATGATTACATGGCATTCCAGTGTCCATTGTATCAAATAGAGATCCATGATTTACATTTCAATTTTGGGTAAATTTACAATAGGCTTTGGGTACCAAGTTGAGTTTCAGTACTGCTTTTCATCCTCAAACATATAGGCAATTAGAAAGGACAATTCAAACACTTGAAGACATGCTTTAAGCTTGTGTGATAGAGTTTAAAAGTGCATGGGATGAATATATTGCTTTGATTGAATTTGCTTATAATAATAATTATTATAGCAGTATACAGATGACACCATATGAAACACTATATTGAAGAAAATTTTAAAGTTTTATCTATTAGGATGAAGAAGGGATGCATGTTTTAGAAGGGCTAGAACTAGTGCAAAACACTATGGACAAGGTGAAGGTAATCAAGAGCAAACTCAAAGCGCATAAGATAGACAAAAAAGCTATGCATACCAACACAAAAGAGAAATGGAATATGAGGTAGGAGACAAAATGTTCCTTCAAGTTTCATTATGGAAAGGAATAATTTGATTTGGCAAGAAGGGGAAACTGAGTCCTCGATACACAGGACCATATGAGATCTTAAAAAGAATCGATCCATTGGCTTACAGGTTAGCACTACCACCAGAGATGGCTTAGATTCATGATATATTCCATGCGAATATACTAAAAAAGTATCGATCTGATCCTGCACATATACTTAGGGATCCAGCAAAAACAATTGCAGATGATGTAAGTTACATTGAAAAGCTAGTGAGAATAATTTGTTATAAGACTAAACAATTACAAAATAAAGAAATACCATTGGTTAGGGTGTTATGGAGAAACCACTCATAATAAGAGGCTACATGGGAAACCGAAGAGAACATTAAACGATAATATCCATATTTATTTACAGGTATTAAATTTCGAGGATGAAATTCTTCATAAGAAGGGAAGAAATGTAACATCCCTATACATATTCATTGCATAAATGATTTGCAATCCAACATACACATATGCAATGGATAAATGATCCTTTAGATATGTGAATTGGATAAGCTCGATGATGACACTTGCACCATTGCATTTGGGTCACTTGAACATATATGTAATGTTTGTATAGTTGCATGACAAATTATCTTATGTTGTGTGTGTGTTATAGTATGATAAATAATGGTGTTTTAAAGATTATTTAAAATTATAAGAGCATATGGGGATTAGAAGATGGATAAAGGTAATGAAAGAGTGAAGAAGAGGGACTAAAAGAGGAAAAGTGACCTTCCAACCAATGAAAATAAGACAACATGATTTTGTTTTATTCTAATAGGTTTACAAATTGAATTTTTCATCCTTTAGGAGCATAATAGAAATGATAAACATGAAGAAAGAGAGAGCTAAGGAAGAAAGAAAGAAATGAAGAATAAGAATAAGAAAAGGGAGAAGAGTGAGCTGCCTAGGAAGGAATCCTAAGCATTTTTTTGTTCTAGGACAATAGGTGAGTTAATTTATCTTCTTCCCACATGAAATTTCCCCCTTATGACATATTAATCATGCATGGTTAGTTAGAATTATGGAGTATTTGAGGTAGAACTCATGTATGAAAGTTAAAATTTGAGATAAACAATAGCTGATTGTGTTGGTTTTGTTGTTAGAGCAAAGTTTAGTATCCACAATTTCATAATCCTAGAAAAGGAATTATGAAAAGTGTAAAATATGAAAGTTGTAGCATTATCCTTATCTAAATTCTTGTAATGATTTTTGCTTAATTTAGTGTATGTGAGGAGATATGGCTCCTTCATTAGGGTTGGTTCACAACTAATTGAAATCACCTCAGTCTTTCTGTTTCCATATATTTTGATGACTTTATGTGATGACTTAAATAAAGTGCAAACATGAAATTTATAGGGTTATATGCCCTCTAAATATTGATAAATCAATTTTGCTTGATTTTTTGTGTAGAAAAAGATATGGCTCATTGATTGTGACTGACCTTGAACCCGATGAAACGTCATCTGTCTTTTAACTCTATTTTTTGATAATTTAATGGTCATGGATTCAGAATTTGACGATATGCCAAACTTGAAAGTTGTATATTTATGTTTGACATTCATGTGGTATATTTTTGTCAAATTTAACATGGTTGTTGAGATATTGCCCCTTCATTATGACTGATTGTTAACATGTTGAAAATCTGCTCACCTTGAGATTGTTTATTTGTTTTGGTGGCTTTATCGACTAGATTAAATAATGAATAAAACATGAAAAATGTTTTGTTATGTGTTTTGTAACTTCTAGTATATCATTTTTGCAATTGGATTTGTACAATTTGAGATATATGCAAGATTGTAAGACCTACTCAGGTTGAGATGACATTGAAATAGGGCAGAATTTAAAAATTTACCACATTTGTTATATGTCTTATGTTGACCTGACATTTGATTATGTTGTATCATTATATGTTTAATTTTTTTGAAAAAAGAATCAAGTAATTTGGATATGTATATATAGAGTTATTGCTATGAAAGTGTAGCAAGGTCAGGCTGCCAAATAAGGAAAATATTCATAAACACTAGGTCCACTTGCATGGATCATGCCATAGTTGTATACTAAGCATTCATACTCATTTTGACATATTTATAACTTTTATGTATCAAATATTAGGATCTCAACACTCTATGGAAGCCATAGAGAGAGAATGAAACCTACCATAAATGTTAGTAACTTTAAAAGGTGAGTAAAAACCATAATTAGATTTTGATGTGCATGTGTGATAATTTTATGATATGATTATATTTTATTACATGTATATGTGATTGTACTATTACATTTTACATGTGAATACAAGTCAAGTGAGAATTATATACTCTTAATGATTACTTGGTATACCCTTATTAATGAACACTTACATATGGAACTAAAAGGATGTTGCGACTGGCTTGGAAAACACTTGCAAATCAATTAGAAAAAGGGGCCAATATGTCCTATTGGCACATGTTATTGATCAAATGATTCACTTGTTATATGCTGACCAACAAAATCAAATGTCACTTGAATGACATGAATTCTCGAGAGGAGTGTTTGCCTTGCAAGTTTATAACAAAAATCAATCTATTGCATTTGCAGTTGCATAGTCAATTTTTATATTTGTAAAGTATCCTGATGATATTGGATTGTTGGTTGTGCCATAAGAATCTGACTATTGTTTTTATTCATTGAGTCGCGACTCACCAAATTGCAATTATGTTTTTTAGATGCTAAAGCATAAGGTTTGGATACTTTGGTGCATAGAGTTTTGCATAGAGACACATGGACCACAGGTCATCATTTGAATTCTATCTCTCTCTCTCTCCTTGTGTCATATACATATATCTAGATAGGAACCAATTTATGGTCACTAGCCTTAAACATTAGTTAATGTACATGTACATTAAATACATGTTGGATTATGTATGTAAGATGAATAAACATTTATGCATATGCATTTTTAAACATGAATGTCATGAGTTGTAAATGAAAATGGTTGTTACAGTACAACCCTTATTCATGATTATACAACCCAGGTTCCTTGCAACATAATAGAAAACTTTCTTCTCATTTCATTCAGATTTCTTGCTTTTAGGGGTATCTTTTGGGATATTTGGTAACTCCAATGACAATATAGGGTGAAGTCTAATGACTTAGGACCCCTATTCAACTTGAAAATGGAGTATTGGTTGTTTTCTAAATGGCTTTCATTACTTTCCATATAAATGCTTTTATGTTCTTTCTTTCCTTTGGTCTTGAAATTATGTTTATGTTCTATTCTAGATATTGAGAGGTAATGATCAAGTGAGGAACTTGAGGATCCTTTGACCTTAAAAGCCTTATTAACGTTGGAGTTTATGTGTTAGATTATGAAAATAGTGTTTTAGTTCTTTAATTTCTCCTTTTAGTTTGGCATCCTAACCTCTATAATAGTTAGTTGTGCCATTATTTTTTTAGCTCTTTGTGAGTAATATGGGCGAGGGTTCATCAAACCTAGGATCTCTTTTAAGGAGAATCTTTGCCCTAGGCCATCCAATGCCTTCCAAATGCCTTACTTTATGTATTCTTCCTTTTGTTTTATGCCTTGCCTTGTTAGTTGTTTTAAATTTTGTTTTGTAATGGTTGAGTGTGTAATTATGGATGTAAAATGAGTGCTTAAGAACCTTGACTTTGGAGATGCAGTAAGATGGCTACTATAGACCTTATCTTATTCCATTTATTCACTCTGTGCATTTTTTGTTTGTTTTCAAGTTAACTCATTACTAACTTGTTTCTTCTATTAGTTGTAGGTGTGAGAGCTGAGGGATTAGATCCTAAATATGGTCTTGATTCCATTATGGATTATGTGATTGTGTCTAAATGGGTGATATGCATGTTAATCCATATGCCATGTCACATGTCCCACTCCCTTTTAGTATATGATCATGAATGTTGTGATGTATGGATGGTATGTCCATAAAACCCCATTTACCATGATGCATGACGCTCCACCCATTGGTTTAATGATTTGGTTTGTTTAAGTGGATCACACTTAAATGTATGCTTAAGGGCATTATTTGGACTAATCAATAACTTAGCTAAAACATTAAAAGTGAACCAAAGATGCCCAAAGGTTAGATTCTAATATCCAAATGGCTCAGGGGTGCCTAACATCTTCCCCAAGCCATACCCAATTTTTGAACTCGATCTCTAATGGGGTAAAGACGAATTGGTTCAAATTTGCCTTCCCTGAATCATTGTCTCAACTAAATTTAGGTGGTGACTCTACATTTCCTAGGGATAGTACTAATGTATTGTCTTGTTTAGGTCTCTCCATGACCATCGTTTGGACTTAAGGCTATAAAATTATGCAAGGCATAAAGGATCCCTCATTGATCTAAACACATGCCATATTTAGAGGTCATTATCAATGTAAATATCCTCTGTCCTCTCAATCCCCTGATGATCGATAAAAGGATAAAGTCGGAAGAAAGATTCCATTTGTTCGAGCGCAACCGTAGAACCTTCAAGGCACTCACAGTGGCAACTCCATTGGGGACTTGAAATTAACTTTGTGTTTAATCTCTAGTTCACTGTTAATATTGTAATCTTATTATAAAGTAGTACATTACATTCATATAGCCTCCACACTTTACCACAAGCACTAGGTGCCTTTAGATAAATCGATGGTTCTCTAAACTTAACACTGAAGCTCTATTTAGGCATAAGAGATTGTGAAGAGGATTAATCACTCATAAGCCTAGTACCTAATGACTAAGGTCTTAGCTATATGCACTATCAATACTCGAGAAAGCTCATATGAGGAGATAGAAGAAGTGCAAATGAAGAGAATGATTTGGCTATAGGAGGAAAGTGATGGAGAAAAGGAAAGTGAGCAAGTAAAACATGTCACTTGTAGTAGGAAATTCTATCCTAATAGAAAAGCTCCCAAGAAACCAAGTGTGAACTTATCATGAAAGAGAAAAAGGAAGAAAATCCCATTGTAAAGTAGTTAAAGAAGGTACCGACTCAAATCAATGTATAGGAACTATTTATCACCTCTCAAGAGCATAAGAAGGCTATGATAGAAGCTCTATACAATTTGGTCATTTCCAATAAAACTACTCTGAAAGATATTGTTACATTAATGGCTCACAAAGGCAAAATCACTTTCTCATATGAGGATTTGCCACCTGATGGAAAGAATAATGACCTAGCCATGTTTATACAAGTGGAGGTAAAAGGAAGGCATACTCCGTGGGTGATGGTAGTAGATTATTCTAGGATTAATATTTGTGCTGCATAGTTGTTACACAAATTTAGATTATCTAAAAAGAATTTAAAAGCTTTTGACAATATCATTAGGGCCTATGATGATAGTAGAAGGCCAGTTGTAGATGTATTCAAGACTATGGTAAAACACAAGAGTAATCGAGGCCATGGTAGAGTTCATAGTGTTGGACATTATATTACTTTCTCACTTTTACTAAGGAGGCCATCGTATCATCCTCTTAGTGGAGTGCCTTCCACTGTTCAGCAAAAAGTCAAGATCCATTACAAATGAGAGGTCGTGACCATCTGTATTGAGGTTGGTGAAATTATATCAGCCTTGAGCGTGGTTGTTCCATACCTTTCAGGGTTTTAGGTCATTGAAATCATAAATAAATGGGTTAATCCAAAGGTAATGGGCATTATGAAAAACATGAACTTCCTTCCAATACAAGGGTGAGGGAAAAATTTTACTAGCGTATCAGAATTTTCAGAAATTCCCACCCAAATTACAAGGATTAGGATACCATGATGAAGGTTCAAAGAAAGAAGTGAGAGATTTGTGAGGGCCACTATCTTAATTATTTGTGAAAGAAGGAAAAGTTCTAAAAAAAAGTGGAGCAAGGAACCATTTAGAGCGAGAGGTCATTGGGCAATGACATGGATGAACTTGAGAAGGCTTTTTTCTAGGTAGATGTTGGCGAATTGGGATATCAAAATTATCAAGAATTATTGGAGGAGGAGGATGGTAAGAAGAAAAAGAAGAAGAGAAAATAGGTTACAGAGAAATTGGATGGTCAAGAGTTAGATTAACATGTAGTTTTATATGGTTCTCAATTTATATAGCCATAGAATGGCAAGAAAATGGTCACTGATGAATAGAGGGAGCAATATACACTAGAGCATAACTTTTAAGTCACTGGGGAAGATCATAAAGAGGAAGGGTCTGACTTGTTAAAGTGGAATACATCATTTATGCATTCAGAATAAAAGTATATTGGGCCTTGCAAATTCGTTGAAGCTGCTTACATAGGGATAAAATTAGAAGACATTAGGAGCATGATTATGAACTCTATTAAGTAAGTGGTGAGGAAAAGAAGAATTCTATAATGAAAATTGAGGCTACCATGGCAGATGAAGCGACACTTTAGGTAGAATTTTTAAAGATTAAATTGGAGGAAGATCAAATGAAATAGAGTTTTGAAGAAGTTAGTAAGGCTATTGCCATAACAGATAATGGGAAAGAGATAAATCATGTGTAGAATGTTGATCTTAAGGTTCTAACTGATGGAATAAAGGGTAAAGAAGAGGATAAGGCTCAGACAAAAGAGGCTTTAGTTAACCAACTAGATGAAGAAGACTTTATTGATACTACTGATGTCATTGTTTATAGTCTCTTTAAAGATAATGATGTATTTCTTTCTAAGTTTAAGCCAATGAATGATGAGTTTGCTTATGTGATGTGTTTCCTAATTGTAGTGTTCATGGCATGCATCATTTCATGAGCAAATTTAACATTAATTTTGTGCATGCTACTATATTTAACCTTGACACACAAGAATCCAAAAATCTTGCTCATTGCCAGTGATGTCATGCTAGAGGAATGAAGGAAGTTCTAACAACTATTCAAGAGATATCAAAGGGTTCTCACCTAAACACATGAGGACATGCTAACGGTTGATAAGCATATTACAAAACATAGAATCCCAACCTACCTAAATATAAAACCAGAAAAATAGAAACTGTAGAGGATGAGGCATAAGTGGGCATAGTTGGTCAACAAAGAAGTGGCACAACAGTTAAATACCAAATTTTTGAAGGTGGTAGAGTACCCTAAATGGTTAACCAATGTAGTGTCATTACTGAAAAAGCATGAAAGAGCGAGGATGTGTGTCAAATATAAAGATATGAACAAAACATGCCTAAAGGATTATTTTCCTTTACCACACATAGATTTTGCTAATTGATAGTGCCATAACTTATGTGATGTATTCCTTCATGGATAGATTCTCCAGATATACTTAAATTCTCATAGCTATCATGGAAAAGATAAAGATAGTTTTTATCACATAGTGGGGGATGTATTACTACAATGTAATGCCATTTAGGCTAAAGAATGTAGGGCAATCTACTAGCGAATGACAACTGCCCTATTGCATGACTTGATCCATAAAAAAGGTGAAAGTGTATGTGGATGATATGATAGTGAAGTTGGAGACCAGGGAAGGGCACTTCAAAGCTTTGAAAAAGTTTATGAAAAGAGTTGATGAATACAATTCAAGGCTAAATCCTAAAAAATATGTGTCTAGGCCACCTCTGGTAAGCTATTAGGACATATATTGAACGAGAAGGGGATTGAAGTGGATTCAATTAAGGTAAAGGTTTAAGATAGAGAAAAAGCTATGAGGTTTATTGGGTTATTTACAGTACATTAGTCAATTCATAGTAAGATTGACCCCCCATCTATGAACCTAATATTGAAGCCTTCAAGGATTAAAAGTTGCATCTGGCAGTAGAGGATAATTTTTTAGGTGTAATATTGGCTCAAGAAGATGAAGTAGGGAGTGAGCACACGGTATATTACCTCAGTAAGAAGTTGTTGTCTTATGAAGAGAATTACAATTAAGTGAAGAAGACCTGTTTAGCACTAGTCTGGGCAATGAAGAAGTTAAGGCACTACTTTTAGTTGTATTTAGTAAAGGTGGTTTTAAAGCTTGATCCGGTTAGGTACTTATATGAGGTCCCTTCTCAGATTGAGAAATTAGCAAAGTAGTTAATCATGCTGATTGAATTTGATATAAGTATGTAGCCAAAAAGGTGATCAAAGAGTAGGTAGTTTTAGAGTGCTTGGCACACCATTAAAGAATGAGAATTCAAGATTCCCCAATTCCCAAATGAGGGGTTAGGGGCAGTCGAACCTCTAAGGTATAGAGTTTACTTTAATGGAGCAGTAAACAAGAAAGGGGCAGGCATAAGATAGAGAGCTCTTTCCAGTAGCCAAAAAGTTTGACTATAAGGTAACCAATAGTATGGCTAAGTATGAGGCATGTGTGTTAGGGCTTGAACTCCTGAAGCAAATAAAGGCTAAGGTAGTAGAGGTATTTGGGATTCATTATTAGTCATTTCATAGATAATAGACAAATGGGAGTTAAAGAAGAATGTTTGGCCTTGTACTTGGAACATATGAAAGGGTTGATGTAGAATTTCTAAGGTCACTTTCCATCATCTACTAAGAGAAGAAAATACAATGGTTGATGACTTGGCACTTTGGTATCTATTGAGGAAGGGCCTACGGTAATGCCCATACAATTGCTTATCACGCTCCAGTCTAAGGCAGTGTATTACATGGGTGCAATGGTGATGCAGGTGTCAATGGAAAATTGCTCCTGGTATTTCGATATACAAAGGTACTTAGAAGGTTATGAATACATAGAAGGGGTTGAAAAAAAGGATAAGGATGTGATCATAAGGTTATATTCATAGTTTATGGTGTACATGGGGTAATGTATAAGAGAATGCTTAATAGGATTCATTTGTGATACTTGGCTGAAGGGGAGGCCTACAAAGTCATGAAGGAGGTGTGTGCGAGAGTTCGTGATCCCCATATGAATGAAAAAGTGTTGACAAGGAAAATTCTGAGACTCAAATATTACTGGACTATTATGGAATAGGATTACATTCAGAAAGTTCAAAGTTGTCATAAGTGTCAGGTTCATGGAAGTCTCAGTCATATGCCACCTACCAAGTTGCAGAATTTGACCTCATATTAAGCATTTGCAGCATGGGGCATCAATGTAATTGGAGAAATTAGACCAGCTTCCATTAGGGGACATAAATTTTTCATAGTGGCAGTAGACTACTTTTCAAAGTGGGTGAAGGTCAAAGACTTTGGTAAGTTGATAGCAAAGCAAATGGCGTAATCATTGAAAAAAAACCTCATATGCCATTATGGTGTGCCACATCATGTTGTTACTAATAATGGTGTCTATTTCTAGGCAGAAGTCAAAGTTATGTTATAAAAATACAAAGTGATCCACCATAAGTTGTTACCTTATAAACTACAACCCAACAGAGTAGTGGAAGCAACCAATAAGAACTTCAAAACATCCTTGCCAAGATGGTTAAAACGTATAAAGATTGGTATGAAAAGTTGCCACTTGCCTTATAGTTTATCCAACTACAACAAAAGGATCAAATAGGATGGCATCATACTCTCTGATGTATGTTATGGAGGCAATACTGCCAATTGAATTAGAAGTAAAATCCTTATAGGTGCTGGTGGTGTCTAACATCCTTAAGTACTAATGGGTAAGAAATAGATTTGAACAATTGGCTTTACTAGACAAAAAGAGATTGAAGGCTCTACATCATATTCAGTTGTATCAAGCCAGGATGGCCCATTCATTTAACAAAAAAATTAAGCCAAGCATGATAAAGGTTGGTGATCTAGTGCTAAAGGCAATTTGACCATAGATTTAGGATCATCGAGGGAAATTAAAGCCAATTTAGGAAGGCCCCTACATGGTCAAATAAATCTACTCATATGGAGTGATGAGATTAACATATATGAAGGGGAATGAATTCACCAAGCTAGTAAATCTAGACTAGCTAAAAAAGTATTTCATGCGAGGTGTGAGAAAAGTGAAAATAGCCTGCTAAGTTGAAAACTCGAGAGGGTGGCTTAAGCAAAAATTTGGGCATAAATAAATAATAAAAAAGAACGAAGAAAAGAAAAGAGAAGCTCGCTAAGTTGAAAACTTAAAAAGGTGGCTTAGGCAAAAGTTAGAGCATAAAAATGAGCAAAATGAATGTAGTAAAAGTTGAGAGAGTGAAATTGACCACTAAGGATCATTAGCATGACAACTAGGTGAGAAGATAGGGTCAAATGAGTAAAGGACTAGGGTGACAAAAGCATTGAGCAAGATAATTAGATGATTTAATGTGCTAGTGTTAAAAGTAGAAATCATGCATTCAATTAATATGTAATATACAAGATGTAAGTGATTTGTGCCAAGCATAATATCATATGAAAGTGCATAGTAAATCTAGTCATACATGTCTTTGAATTAGAATTAAATATATGACAATTATTCTCTCACAAAAGATCATTGTCTACGTTTTGTTAATATGATGCCTGTAAGTCTAAAGGTCGCACAACTATGCCATGCAGTTTGCATCATCATCATGCTAAGTGTATCGACCTATATAAAAGTCATAGATATGATGACTGGTCTAAGTGGTCTCAGCCTCATCAAAGAAGTGTTGGGTTAGAAGGCCTTCGATGAACGAAGGGAGAAACTATACCTTAAAATAGGAAGCACTGAACTGACGATGCATGCGAGCAAGGTCATAAAATGTGCCAAAAGCCAAAGCATCAAGGATGATGTAATCCCCATAAGTCCTCAAGGTAACACATGACGGGTTCCACTATGGATAGCTCTAACGAATGTCAATGATGGTGATATAGGACATCCATTTGGCCCATTCGACTCTAGTAGTGGCCGACTTAGTCAGGTGACGGTTTGAATGAAGATATGGGTAATAAAGTATCACATCTATAGTCAGGCTAGCCAACATTCTTGACTTCTCTTATAGCCATATCTAAAAAAAAGAGGAAAAAGAAAAATAATGAGAAAATGAAAATAAAATGCTTGTTTGGTTGGAAACCTAAAAAGTTGTCATAAGCAAAAATGAGCAGTCCACTGGATTGAAAACTCGTAAGGGTGGTTGAGGCAAATGTTAGGGCAACAATATAAAAAAAGAATAAACAGGAAAATAAAAGAAAAGAGAAAGAAGAAAAAATATTAGAAAAATGGCACTAAGAAGAATTCATATGTGAAATAACAGTGGGCTTCTTGTAAAGAAATCATTGACCTCCAAAGCCATTCTATCTGGTCCCACGATGGTCTCTCTAGAATTGTCAGAATAACGCTTCTCTTTGAATCTGCTCCCTCAAGAAAGACAATCTATAAATCGATCTTGCCATCATCACTCTTCAGTAAATACTCGCCCATCATAATAGTAGCTATAATACAGTCTTAAGTAGCTCAAGCATGATCCCTAAAGTGGAAAAGGGTAATTAAAGGGATCATGAGGATCTTCTTCTCCCTTAGCATGTATTAGGGGACATCCTCATATCACAAGTCAAACAGCTCTATCATGTTCTTGACATATGAATAATTTAGTTGAGGTAGTACAATCTGATATGTTGTTGTGACACGATAGTAAAGAATAAGGCCAAACTTCTCTAATAGAGGGCAAATTTTTGTAGCCTCAAAGTGAAAGGTATGGTAATGGAGTCCCACAAGTTGTTAGCTACCTATAAAAAATGAAAGTCGAGACAAACAAAAAGGTAACAGAGAGCGAAAATACTCGTCTGTGGTAGATCAAACCAAACTTGGGGTGGGAAAGACCTTAGAAATGTTCTTGCCATACTTAGGGAATTGAAGGAAGCAAATAAAGAAAGAGATAAAAATGAGCTTATATAGTAGAAAGACAGACCTATGGTCTATATAATCGACCAAGGTTGTACAACCCTCTATGACAGGGTTGTACAACCCTCAAGCTGGGTTGTACAACCCTCTATGACAGGGTTGCACAACCCTCTAGCTGGGTTATACAACCTTCCCCTTCCATAAAGACAGATTGCATGATTTTCTCTCTGGTTTTTAGGTTAGAGAAAGCTTGGGTTCCTATCTTGTAAAACATATATGTAAAAGAAATAGTTTGAGAAGCACAATTAGGGAAGGAATCAAAATTTTACATTGGCAAACTATATATCAAAGTTTAATTAAAAATAGAGGTAATGTCACCTTAATTTACCCTAACATATCCAAAGTGAGCATCCAAAAGTAAGGCTTTCAAATCACCCATAAACTGTGCAACTATGGAAATATTTATCATATAAGCTATACTGGAATGGAAGGAAAAGAAGAAAAAATGTCCTAAGTAGCTAAAAAAGGACGATGGTCTAAAGGACTCAACTGGACGATGGTCTAAAGGACTCAACTAACTCCTCTTCTAGAAGGGGTCACCTTAGAATACTATGCCTCGCCATCTACATATTCATAATCTCAGGCTCTTTAGGCCAGGTGCTCCATCTCTACCTCTACCTCTGCAATGCTTTGATCCCTCTCCCTAATCTCATGGTTATACCATTGGATCGTCTCTTACAAGAAACATGAGGGATAAAACATAAACCATGAACATACATGCATGCATTATTTTATTTACGTTTCACTATATTTATGATTCACTAACTTGCATTTATATGTCACGACCCTCTTCAGCACAATGATTAGGTCCATCGTAGCTTCTACCTAGATGCGAGGAATTTTCAAGAATGGAAAAAGAAATGTCATCAAAAGTATGATTGACAATATAAGGTATAATAAATGCAACGAAATAAGGAATTTACATGGGTGGTTTTAATTGGCTCAAATGTATAGAAAAATCGGGTGATCTGAAGTGACATCATCGACCCAGTCAATAAAGCATATAAGACTCCACCATGTTCTCTGACATTGAGGCTAATACACTTGCCATTATAGGTTCCACACCTCGTAAAGTATATCTGCAAGCCCATTTATGACCCTGAGAAGTAGTAGAACAAGATACGAAAGCAAAAATAGAAGGTTTCTAGGTCACTTGGGCAGTGGTGCCTCGACCATCGTGTTGTAGGGCAATCCTCTTGTTAGGTGCATGATAG
Source organism: Omphalea diandra (assembly GCA_949677035.1). NCBI lineage: Eukaryota > Viridiplantae > Streptophyta > Magnoliopsida > Malpighiales > Euphorbiaceae > Omphalea > Omphalea diandra. The sequence continues at coordinate 11,411 of CATIWR010015824.1, read as the reverse complement.
GGAAACACATGAATGGCTGCCTCATTCAGAGGAAGGCTCTCTATGAGCATGCCAATCAACTAAAAACTGTAAGGGAACCTCATAGAAGATAGTTATTCTTCTATTATGTACCACAACATCACGACAAAGTCCTCAACCGCTAGATCCTTCGCTAAAATAAATTAGTAGGTAGACATTATGGGATGGGGCATTCATTAAGACCCTCATACCAATGAAATATATGTTCTCCTATGTACCACTTCTTGAGGAGGGGGCCATGATCAAGTAGCGACTGTAAGAGATGACCTCAACCTCTGCCACCTCTAGCGCCCATATCACCATAAGACCTCTCTAGTTAAGGCACAACTACAATAAAGATACAAACTCACTATAAGTATAATACCATAAAATATAAAGAATAATTGTGACTAATGTAATTATATCATTACAAGAAAAATACTTGGTCTATAGTAATGGTGTTTAGGCGAGCAGGCTTGGTAGCTACTAAAAAATCCTCATCGCTCACTGCACTCAATCTTGCAAAGCAAGGATAGCCGCCCTTCATGTCGTCCTCGGGATCCAAACCCTGTAGTAAGCCTAACTTAATGTCCCATGCCTCTTAATAAGTAATGATACAAGCCTCAAAATGATGAAATAGGGCTAAAGAATAAAGAAGAAAAGAGATAAGCAATACTCATAATGAGGACTCTCTAGGGACCACACATACAACCTTGACCTCAAGAGCATCGATCGAGATAATAGTTGAAGCATGCTAACACTGCAGACCCCTTAATCAAAATGGTGCAGTAAGCTCATGTCCTCTAGCACGTGTATTAGGCACAACTTTGCTACCCTAGAAGCACTTAAAAACACGGATCCTAATAAGGCATATATCGACAATGGTAGGTGTGATCGTATGAATCCTTAACCTCATTACGGCCCTATTCCTCTTCAACAAAGGAATGCAACCTAAGACCCTTTGTAAATAATCTTTTTGAAGAATTAGATAGTGTACTTTGGAATCAATAGGCATTGGGATGCCCATGAACTACAACTTGATCAAAAAAGTGAAATCCCTACGAGTGATTGTGATCTCACCAATTAAGGGTAAATGAAGGTTTGAGTCATGTCCATCCATCTCTCCACTAGTGCATGCACCATCGATAAATTGATCATCGATGTCTCATTAGGAAGTAGCCACAATAAGGTCCAGATCCTGATCCCTTCTAAGTAGGCCATGACTTGAAGGTGTAATGTATGACTCAACATTTTAGTCGGACCATTAGAGCCTCCCCCTTTTTTGAAGGAGACAATCCCCTAAGAAAGAGAAGAAAGAGATAATAAATATATGCATATGTGTTGATAAGAAGACAATGGATCCTAATATCTAGGGTTTAAAAAAAGAGGGGGATAAAATACAACAAAGTGAGCAAATCATAGAGATAATGAATTATTCACTCATGTATGTGCCTTAATTGCCCAAGAATCTTTCTGAGTTAATTTCCATTATTTCCTTATGCAGGTCATAGAGTAAAAGCCTAAGGCATACAAATCAAGGTAATCAGCTAGGCATTGTGGATGAAAAATAAATTCTATTAAAAATAAAGGGTGAGTGCCCTATAAATTATCTCTGAATATTTCAAAGCTAACCTAAAGTTTACATGTAAGAAGTAAATTTAGGGGCAACACCTAAAGCCTATAGTGACAAAGTTCACAAAAGAATAAAAAAAAAAAATTTTATAAGAAAAAGGGCACTTAACGTTCCTGAGGCAGCTCCTGTAAGGTGACGATATAAATTATAGATCATCGGAGTGTCATTGATTAGAGGAAAGCCTAAGGGAATCATTTTCGTAGTCACATTCTTCAACAGACTCACCCGCTATAACCCCAATGGGATCACAGCTAATCTAAGGTGTCAAAAGTCGATAGGTCCTCATCAGGAAACTCCTCTTGAACGTTGAACCATCATCGGGAAACTCGACCACATCAATTGCTTGAAAGAGCTAAGGTGGCCTATGAGCTATGTTTATAGTGTTGATAAAGAAGAAATAAAGAGAAGAAGAATCACAAATGAAAATGACTCACCTTTGAAAGGCTTATGTAGTGGTCCTAAGCTGTACAACCCTAATAAGGTTGTACAACCTTGTAGGGTTAAGCCGACTCTAGTTAGGCCTAGCAGGCCCAATAGCCCTCGTTTAGCCCATTAAGCCCAATTCTCCTCTTCAGGCCCAATTATACCTAAATTATCAAGATACCCTTAGCTTCTCATCAAGCCTAATTACAACCAAATTACCAAAATGCCTATAACTTTTTAAGAGACCCTAGAGCACTTAAATTACCAAAAATACCCTCATTCCTTTCAAGAACACTTAGAGAACAACTCGAGTTTCATGTTACAAGTCAAGCAACTAAGATATCCATCTATTTCTCCTAAAAATGGTAAGACCCAAGGAAGTACTTCAGCATCTAAGCACATCAAGCCCATGACCTTCAGATAAGGATGAAGTCCAGAACAGTCAAAAGAGCTGCAAGAATATTGATTCAGTTTTACCAATGCTAAAAGGCCTTAAATGATACGAGGACTACCCAGGGGGCATCCCTAAACTAGGATCACCGATCAAAAAGACTAAAGCACGTTTGTAGAAAATTTTAATCTTGGTACTTGTTAAAGAGCTACTAAGAAGTTTAGTACCTGGTTGAGAGCTGCTGAAGAATATTCAATTCTAGTACTTGCTAGAGTGCTAGTGGAAGAAGAAATTCAACCTTGGTACTTGCTAGAGGGCTATTAGAAGAAGAAATTCAACCTGGGTACTTGTTAGAGAGCTACTAATAAGTTTAGTACCTACTTGAGAGCCGTTGAAGAACAATCAATTCCAGCACTTGTTAAAAGGTTGCTAAAAGAAAAAATTCAACCTTGATAATTGTTAGAGAGTTGCAAAGAAGTTTATTACCTACTTAAAAGCTGTTAAAGAACAACCTATTTTAGTATTTGCTAGAGGCTACTAAAAAAAGAAATTTAACCTTGGTACTTGCTAGAGAGTTTCCAAGACATTTAGTACCTACTTAAAAGCTGTTGAAGAGCGACCAATTCTGGTACTTACTAGAGGGCTGCTGGAAAAAGAAACTTAACCTTGGTACTTACTAGAAGTCTATCAAAAATCTTAGTACTTGTTCAAGGAGCTACTAAGAAAATTATATCCTTTTGTATCCTTAATCTATAGTTCAAGTTTATAACTAATGTTTTGTTGTGTCTTGTCTAACTGTCATTTCTCAAATGTTATTTTCCAAGCCCCACAAATAAGGGGGTACACTGTACGTATCAGACTTTAAGTATCATGATATAAGCCCGATGCTAAAAATTACTAAATTAAATCCCCATAATGACAAAGGAAATTGCCCAAATGAAGGTGTGGAAGGCCCTAGGAAACCTTGGAAAAGATGAAAGACCAAGTCCAAACTAAGACTGAAGCTGCTAACTAAGCTTAATAGGTTATACAACCCTAAAGCAAGGCTATATAACCTTAGTCAAGGTTGTATAGTCTTGGTCAAGGCTCTACAACCTTCCTTAAATCTTAATCTAGAGAATCTTCTAAAAATGGTCCCCCTTTTCAACCTTAAGGTTGTACAACCCTAACAAAGGGATGTACAAACCCATGCTTGGTTGTACATCCCATATCCAAACCCTAATTCTAATACAACACTCTCCTTCTATGTGATTGGATGTGTCCATGGTGTAACTAGAACTATTTTGGCACTGTATACCCTACAACACCTATAAATGTCCCCATTTTGAAGAGAAAAGAAAGGCTTTTAGAAACCCTAACTAATCTCTGCCAAAATCAATTCTTAAACAATACTTGGCATAGAAAACCTAAACCCCAACCTTACCCTAGCTTCTATAAGGTAAAATTAGGTGTTCATCTTTATATTTGTGCATTCCCATAACATCTTTGGAGGAAATTAGACTCATCATTATGCTTTTAAGGGTAAAGATATCACCTAAGACCCCTTTTCCCTTTCCCCTTATTCTTCTCTCACTTTCTTTCTTATTTCCTATTTTTGAAACCTATAAAATGAGTGTTATACAACCCTGTTAGTAGGTTGTATAGCCCTTTTCTTAGGTTGTAGAGCCTAAGTTTTTTGTAACATAATTAAAAACTTTCTTCTCCTTTCTTTTAGATTTCTTGCTTTTAGGGGTATCTTTTGGGATATTTGGTGACTCCAATGACAAAATAGGGTGAAGTATAATGACTTAGGACCCCTATTCACCTTAAAAATGAAGTCTTGGTTGTTTTCTAAATGGCTTTCATTACTTTTCCATATAGATGATTTTATGTTCTTTCTTTCCTTTGCTCTTGAAATTATCTTTTTGTTCTAAATATTGAGAGGCAATTATCAAGTGAGGAACTTAAGGTTCCCTTAACCTTGAAAGCCTTCTTTATATTAGAGTATATGTACTAGATTATGAGAATAGTGTTTTGGTTCTTCAATTTCTCCATTTGGTTTGGCATCCTAACTTCTATAATAGTTAGTTGTGCCATCAATTTTTACCCCTTTGTAGGCAATATGGGGGAGGATTCATCAACCTTAGGATCTCTTTTAAGGTGAATCTTTGCCCTAGGCCATCAAATGCCCTCCTGTTAGACTAGTTAGGTCAAACCTGAGTCAAAACTCTATTTTAATCTGGATAATGTAGATTGGTATGTTGTAACATCTTTTGTAAGTGTTGATTTCACAACTTTTAAGATAGGTATGCATTAAAAGTTGGATGGAAGTCTAAGTCTAAAGCATAGTGAAAGGCATCTTAATTCGTGGCCAAGATATTCTAATTAGCGATCGCGATATTGTAAGAGGAATGGATGACTTCAGTCCAAATATATTCATGGAAAGAATAATTATTGTGACCTAAGCAAGAAAAGAATAAAAATCAAATAGTCAAATTCGCGGTGCACTTCACGTTAAGAATCGTGATAATAAAATTTAAAGTTTCTTGGAGGGAATTGAACCCATGATCCGAGCTTGCCAAGTGTCTAAGATAACCATTGACATATCAAAATTTATAAGGTTGAAATAGCCTTTGAGACTGCGACTTATTGAAGCAATTTCTCTTTATCAAATAGAAGGATTCATGATATTAGTTGTGTTTAATAAGAAATTAAATCGTGACCACCACTTTTCATTCGTTGGAAGAGTACAACGACTATTTTTCTTGGAAGACTAATGATAACATGCCACGTGGACTAGCCATTAGATGTAAATAGGGTTCTCTATCGTGATTTCAACTTTGTTAGCATAATAAGTGAAATTACGACTGTGATTCATCAGTCACAATCACAAATGGTGTCTGATAGGCATTTAATGCAAGATCTACCTAGCTTGCCTTAGAGATTTAAACAGTTTTTTAGTAATGTCTCTTTGGTGGTTATGTCCTATATCCACCAAACAGACATGAACGTAAAAGAATAACACTGAATATAGCCAAACTCTTACAAATTTATTTCTCAACCTTTAATTCTTTATATGTGAGTTGATATTATTAGGTGTGAGCATTAAATACCATTGTTATTGGGCTTAAGAGTTAACCTAATTGGAAAGAAAACTTTTGTAATATGTTAAGTGTGAGCCTTTGGGAAAACACTAGAGAGGTTTTTATGTGATCCTTAAAACACAAGTTGTAAAGTTATGCGTGAGCTATAAACATAAAGTGTGTAAGTTTGTTATGAGCTTGGAAACACCATTTAGTAATAGTGGAAAACCCAATTATGAGGAATTAGGGAGTGGATGTAGGGTTCATTAACACTCGAACCACTATAAAATATTGGTGTTCACTTCTTCTCTTACTTCTTATATTTCCATATTCTTCACCTTTCCTCTAAAATTTTTAAATTCCTCACCAATTCAACCATCTTTTTTGGTGCTTAAGGACCAACAAGTGGTATCAGAGAAGATCTCATTGAAACCCTTAATTTAGTGAGTAAAGACAAATGGTATTAGAAGGAATCCATACCCATCTCAAACCATACTTCAATGGATTTGACTATATGCATTGGAAGTATAAGATGGACATATATTTGAACAACAATGTGGTAGATCTTTGGGATATTATGGCAAAATAATGGAAGCCTCATATTAAGGTGGTTGATGGAAGTAAAGAGTTAATCCCAAAAGAGTAATGGGTGGACGCTCATAGAAGATCAAATGGGAGGAATAAAAGGGCAATGAAAATTCTTCTTAGTTATTTATCAAGGGAAGAAATAGGAAGAGTACATCACCTCATAGCCCATGAAATTTAGAAAGCTTTGGAGAATTACCATAAAGGCATAACTTTAGTGAAATCCAGCATATTAGAGATGCATGTGACTGAATAAGAGCTTTTCATGGTGAAAGATAATGAAAACATCATCGATATGATGAATAGACTATTATGTATCATCATACACATGAAGAAATTTGGAAAAGTACTCACTAATCATGAGGTAAATACCAAAAATACTTAAATCCTTACTTCTTGAAAAGTTTGGTGCCAAGGTATGTAGTATTTAAGGGTCAAATCTAGAAATTAGAAAAGTGCCAATAAATGTCCTTATAGGTAAGCTTCTTGCTCATGAGCTAGCCTTGAAAAAGGATGAGGAGATGAAGAAGATAAGAGGGCAAGGGGGCAAAAATGACAAAACAGAAAAGAAGATCTTAGCTCTCAAATCCTCAATGAAGGATAAAGAAGTAGGGGCTATCTCAAGTGATGATGTTAGTGAAAAAGAAGATGAGGAGCTAGCCATGCTTTCTAGAAGGATCAATGAGCTTATAAGAAGAAGGAAAGATAAAAGGAACTTCAAGAAGGCATCTCTAAACCTTAAAGAAAAGAAAAAGTAAAGTAACATGATATGAGTGTGGCAAGTAAGCCTACATCATCCCAAGCAGGAAAAAAAGGGACAAAGAAAAGAAGAAAAGCTTCAAAGCCACTTAAGATGATAGCTTTAGTGAGGACGATGAAGATGAGGAAGTGGTAAATTTATGTTTCATGGCACAATAAGACTCTTCTAATAAGGTAAGTTCTTCACCCCTACTCTAGTGAAAATTATGATGCATTTGATTATGTAGATGATGAGCTAATAAAGCTTTTACTTTGAGATGTGATAAATATAAGTCACAAATGAAAACTTACAAAAAGAAATGCTTAAAACTAGAAAGTGAGTTTAACTCACTAAATGAGATTGTAGGTGAGTTGAGTACTTTAAATGAAGAACTTAAAAATCTGTTGAAAGTCTTACTATATCTTCTTCTTCTCTAAACTCCCTGAGAAAGGAAAATGATACCTTAAAAGGAGAGGCAATTGAGCTTAAAAAATTATATTTCTAAGTTTCACAAAAGGAAGGAAGCTTTAGATATCTTAATTGTATCTCAAAGACCTCTTCTAGTAAGATATGGTCTAGGCTTCAATGGAGCCTCCTCATCATATACACCCTCTCTCACTACTTTTATTAAGCTTCAAAAACTAAAACATCTAGTATTGAGGTAATTAGGAGGAAGAGTGGTTATAGCATTAAGCCACTTATGCCTAAAGGCAAGGGAAAGGCACTTTAAGGCTCAAAGCCTAAGCCTAAAAAGGCTAATCATGCATTCATCTACACTAAGAAGCATACTTACCCTAACACATACAAAAAATTCTCTTTTACTCTTAATCATTTATGCACATGCTCACATTCTCACCATCATAATATGAGAAGGCCCCTTACTTATACTAAAGTTATGCATTGGAGAAAGACTTACAAGTTTAAACTTTAATGTCATTATTGCATGAAGTTTAGTTCGATAAACACTTTTTGTTATATTAGAAGGTTGACCTCAAATTAGAAGACCCTTCAAGATCTAACCTCCAAGGACCCAAATATGCTTGGGTACCTAAACAAAAGTGATTTATGTGTATTGTATAGGATTGTATGGCAGCCACCAATGAAGACAATGATTGGCATATGGATAATCAAAGCATATGATAAGCAACAAAAAGTTATTCATAACCCTAAAAGAGAAAAAAGGTGGCAATGTCACTTTGGAAATAATGCCAAGCGTAAGGTAATCAACATTAGAACAATTAGTAAGAATGGTTGTTCACTTATTGATAATGCTCTTTTAGTATATGGTTTACAACATAATTTGCTTAGTGTAATTCAATTTTTGATAAAGGTAATAAAGTCACCTTTTAACCTAGAAAGTGTCGAATTACCACTTTGGTGGATAATAAGGTAATCTTTAAGGGTGAAAGAAAAGGCAACACCTATTTTATTGATTTAGATAATTTAGCTAACCAATATTTCAAGTGTCTTGTGTCTCTAAGTAATAAAACTTGGCTATGACATAGAAGACTTGATCATGCTATCATGGAGCTCCTACAAAGCGTATCTAAAGGAGAGCTAATGAAAGGTCTTCCCAAGCTAAAATTCTCAAAGGACAAGACTTGTGGACCTTACCAAATGGGTAAGCAACATCAAGCTTCCTTCAAAGCAAAGAATGTTTTAAGTACATCTAGACCTCTTCAACTCATCCATATGGTCTTGGTTGGACCTATTAAGAGTGCTAGTTTAGTGGGAAGTATTATGCATTTATCCTAATTGATAATTATTCTAGGTTTACTTGGGTGTCTTTTTTAGCTCATAAGAATGACACTTTTGGTGCTTTTAAAAGTTTTGCAAAAAGAGTTTAAAATGAAAAAGGTTACTTCATTTCTTCTATAAGAAGTGACCATGAAAAGAAATTTCAAAATGATTATTTTGAAACTTATTGCCTATAAAATGGGGTTTTTCATAATTTTTCGACTCTTAGAACACCATAATAAAATGTTGTTGTAGAGAGGAAAAATAGAACATTAGTAGAGATGGCAAGAACCATGCTCAATGAATATTTTTTGCCAATTATTTTTGGGCTGAAGCCATCAATACTTCTTGTTATATTGCTAATTATGTTTTCAAAAGACCTATTCTCAACAAAACTTCTTATGAGCTTTAGAATGGTAGAAAACCTAAGATTTCATGTCTAAGAGTTTTTGGATGCAAATGGTAGATTTTAAATACCAAGGATAACCTTCAAAATTTTGATTCTAAAATAAATGAAGGTGTGTTTCTAAGTTATTCCACCTCTAGTAAGGCCTATAAAGTTTTCAACAAAATTGTTATGGTTGTTGAATAGTGTTATTGTGTTTGATGAATCTAGTAAACTTAATCTTGGAAAAGGTTCTCTTATTGATAGTCTTATAGGTGACTTTGAGAAACTGGAGCTAGATTCAACTCTAAAAAAAATGGTAATTGACCTTGAAGAAAACCAATCATCAAAAAAAGAAAAGGAATCCCAACTATAACAAGTAGAAATTCTATCTCAAGATCTTCCCAAAGATTAGAGATTCTCCAAACATTACCTAAAGGTTCTAATTATTAGCAAAACATCCAAGGGAGTAAGTAATAGATCTCAACTTCATGCATTAGATAATAATCTTGCATTTGTTTCTCAATTTGAGCTAAAATCAATTAATGAAGCTTTTGTTGATAAAAGTTGGGTGATTGCTATGCAAGAGGAACTTAACCAATTTGAGAGAAACAAAGTATGACAACTAGTTTTTAGGCCTAAGAAACACCCTATTATGGGATGCAAATGGGTGTTTAGGAATAAGTTAGATAAACATGATTTCATCAATAAGAACAAAAGCTAGATTGGTTGTAAATGGGCACAACCAAGAATAAGGCATTGATTATGATGAAACTTATACCCATGCAGCAAGATTAGAAGCCATTAGGAAATTCTTAGCATATGCTTGTCACATGAATTTTAAACTTTTCCAAATGGATATTAAAAGTGCATTTTTAAATGGTTTCACTGAGGAGGAAGTTTATGTTGAATAACCTCTTGATTTTGAGTCTCATATTTTTCCAATTCATGTTTTTAAACTAACTAAAGCCTTATATGGTTTAAATAAGCTCTAAGGGCATGGTATAAAAGGCTCTTAGTTCATTTCTTTTAATAAATGATTTTAAAAAAGGGAAGGTTGACATAACTTTATTTGTAAAAAGGCATAATCTATATACAGTCATTATGCAAATATATGTTAATGACATTATATTTGGTGCTACTAATGAATCTCTTTGTGAAGATTTTTCTAAGTGTATGACTAGGGAATTTGAGATGAGCATGATGGGAGTTTTCAAGTTCTTCATTGGTCCATAAATCAAGCAAACCAAAGAGGGCATCTTCATCAACCAAGCCAAGTACATAAAATATCTACTCAAGAGATTTGGCATAGAGGGATGCAAAATAGCTAAGACATTAATGAACGCTACCATTAAGCTATACAAAAATGAAATGGGTAAGCCAATTGATGAAAAGAGGTATATAGGTATGATTGGTTATCTTATCTATCTCATAGCTTCTAGACTTGACATCATGTTTAGTGTATGCATGTGTGCTAGGTTTCAATCATGCCCTAAGGAATCTCATTTGAATACAATTAAAAGGATTCTTAAATATTTACGTGGCACATTGCACTTAGGTTTATAGTATCCTAGGAATTCATCTTTGAGTCTTTTAAGTTATTTGAATGTGGATTATGCTGGTAGCTTATTAGTGTAACATCTCTGTCCCTATTCATTGGCATTATCACATGAATATATTCATTGTACAAATGAGATGAAATCTCACATGAACATATGCATAGGATAAATAATTATTTAGACATGTGAATTGTAAAAACACGACAATGACAATGGAACCGTTGCATTTGGGATACTTGAACATATATGCAGTGTTTGCATAGTTATATGACAAATTATTTCATGTTGTGTGCTTATTATAGCATCATAAATAATGGTGTTTTAAAGCTTAATTAAAAGTATAAGGAGCATCTAAGAATTAGGAGATGAATCAAAGTGCTTAAGGAGTGAAGAAGAGGGACTAAAAGCAAAACTTTTAACTTTTAACCAATAAGAAACCAGCCCCAATCTTTTGACTTATTTAAGATAAGAATACAGACCATTAGGGTCAGATTTTGAGGAAAAAACTTGGGTTATACCAGAAACAAAGAGAGAGCAAAGGAAGAAGAAGAAGAAGAGAGGGAGAAGAGTGGGCTGCTTAAGGTTTTCCAATTCTGGGATAATAGGTAAGTAATTTATCTTCTTCTCAATTGAAATTAACCTCTCATGACATGTTAATCATGCATGGTTAGAGAGAATTATGGAGTAATTGAGGTAGAGCTCTTGGATGGAAGTTATAAACCAAGAGAACAAGAGTTGATTCTATTGATTTTACTGTTAGAGTAGAATATTGCACCCGCGATTTCATAATGCTAGAAGAGGAATTGGGGAAAGTAAAAAACATGAAAGTTGTAGCCTTATGTCTCATATAAATTCATATGAAACAATTTTACTTGATTCTGTGTGTGTGAAGAGATACAA
>CATIWR010015823.1:0-13128 GCA_949677035.1 Omphalea diandra | reverse complement strand
ATATATATATATATATATATATATATATATATATATATATATATATATATATATATATATATATATAGGAATTTTAAAAATTTATATATAGGAAACTTCTCTTTGTAGGTCTCTATATAAGCCATAGCCTTGTATTATGAAAAATAATTAATAATTAATCAATATTATTAAATTTAGGCAAGTTTTATGCTTTAATTTCTTGTGTTCTGGTAGAATACAAAATTAGACTTATCAAAGGGAGTGATCAACTTTTGTGGCATCTTCAAGATTCAAGTCTTAAGGACTTGGTTTGCTTCGGGTTCTAATCTTTTGATCAACAACTTGATTTCTAGCTTTCTCAGGCAAACTAAAAATTCATATAAAGAGTTCCTAGGGTGGGTCTCCTAGTGGGTTCTTTATTAGGATTGGATCAATAGATCTATATAGAACAACTGATAGGTTTCATTAAAAAAGCCATGAACAAAAGGTTTATAGACTTTTCAAGCCCATTTATGGCCTCAAACAGTCATTGAGGCAATGGCATATTCATTTTCATAATGCAATCATTCTGAATGATTTCGATATGATTGAGAAGGATCAATGTGTATAAACCAAAAGGTATAAGGATAAATTGTGATTTTGTCATTGTATGTCAATGACATACTTATAGTTGGAAATAATAAAGAATATGTTAATGACATCAAAGCATGGTTGTCATCTCACTTCAAAATAAAGGATATAGGTGAAGCTATATATATTTTCTTATAGTTAAGAATTCAATAGATTATCGAAGGAAATTTATTTATTTTTGTAAGAACATCCTTAAACAATTTAAGATGCAAGATGGTAAACCGATTGAACTCGTATAACTAAAGGCAAAGGTTTGAATCAAAGATTTTATCTTAGGAACTAAGAGAAAAAGGAACAAATAAGTAAAGCTTCTTATGCCAAGGCAATTGGTCGTTTAATGTATGCCATGATTTGTACAAGGCCAAACATCTGCTACATTATTGGCATGGTAAGCAGATATCAATAAAACTCAAGTTTAGTATATTGAAAAGTTATAAAGAGGATTTTGAGGTATTTAAAAGGAATTATTAGTTACTTACTATGCTATTAAAATTGTGATCTACATTGGAAAGGTTATACCAATGCTAATTGAGGAGGAGACTTAGATAAGAGGAAGCCTACCTCTAGTTTCATTTTCTTACTTAGTGATTGCATTATATCCTAGAGTAGTAAGAAATCCTCATGTATAACCCTATCTAGGATAAAATCCAAATTCATGGCCTTCTCTTTGATAGTCTAAGAAGTTGTATGGCTTAAAAGGTTTCTTAATGATATGGTGGTCACCACTGGTTCCACTAGTCCAACGTTAGTCAACTATAACAATCAAATGGCTACCACATATACTAAGGACCGAAAGTTCCATTATAAAACCAAGCGCGCGCGCGCACACACACACACACACACTCATACACACACACAAACACACACACACACACACACACACACACATATATATATATATATATATATATATATATATATATATATATATATATATATTAGGTACAATTTTGGTAAAGACGTAGTGGCATATAAAGAAGTAAACGTAAAATATATTGCTATGCGAGATATGATTGCAAATCCTCTAACAAAGCTTGTTCTAAGAAATACACTCGTTGATCATACAAAATCATACAAAATGCAAAATGTTAATATACTTGTTCTATGAACTATTTTCCAATATTTGCAAATGTTTAATTGATGTTAAAATGATAATGGAGATTATCAATATACATACATATGAATGTTCTTGAGTACACTCTTTATTATTTTTTGAAAACTATGTTAGGCATATAAGAGACTGATCTTCTCACACGAATAATTGATTTTATCATTTTTGTAATGTATAAAGATGAGATAAATTTTAAGCTTATTATCTAAGTGATAATAACGCTCAAACTCAAAATTTAGAATATTGTATTGATAACATCAAAAAGTCATTATGTCAATTTTAGGTGAATTCATATTTTCACTATATCAATCCTTATTGCTAGATTTGAGTGCTAGTGAGTTAAATATATTAATGAGTAAATTTTTAAACTCAAGTTAGATGTTAAATGTGTCTAAATTATTATTTGTATAACATTTATTTAGAGAAAGACATACACGCCATAGGAAAGGAGAAAATATCATAGTATGTGATTCATACTACGTGTGTAATAAACATGACCATCAAAGGTAATACAAGTAAAGATCTTAACTTATTATGTGAGACCCTAAGATAAAAAGAATCCTTGTACTATACCCTTGTGACTTCTATCAGTTACTCAAAACTTAGGTTAAATATTTGTTATCTTAAGATGTTGTCAAAGGATCACGGATGACGCAGTCTAGTAAGACATTTTAGAAAAGCAAGTTAAGTTAAAGTCAAGAGAATCATTAGAAAAGGAACACGATTAAAGTATCAAATCAATTTGTATTCATTGGTCAACCAATTATAATTTGTCTATGTGATGAAATATAATCATGAATAAAAATATAATTATAAGTGAGATCATGAGACTTAATAGATGTGATAAAAAAAAAGTCTAGGTACTTTATATTATAATATACTTTAATAGATGTGATAAAACAAAGTCTAAGGTGCTTTATATTATAATATACTTTAAAACTTATTCAATCAAGAAGTTACATATTTGTAACAAACATATAGCACTGAGCTTTTGAAGTATGTTGGTCACATGACCTATTTTCTAAGTATAAATTATTGCAGAGCATAAGTAATGTGTTCTCTTAACTTTGTTGTGCATTCCACTATGTGGGAGTAAGAGATGTTAAATTTTTCGAATTAGGCCTATCCATGTTAAGAGCTCAACCTATTGGAATTAAGAAAAAACTGCCAAAACCAATTATCTTAAGAGCAAATGAGAGAAAACAATAAAGAGTGTATGAGAGAAAACCCAACATGGAAAAAGAATAAAACAATTCTCTATAATAAAAAGAAACAGATTTAAGTCGTGAAAAGGGAAGATTTTCTACTATGATCCTCTTTATTGATCAATAATTATAGCCTTTTGTTTTGTTTTGTATACATTGCACTACAACAAGTAAACCTTATTATTATTATTATTATTAATTTCTTTATTCAGGATATGGGATCATACATGTTATGTTTGTCATTCGTTAGGAATTCTAAGTCATATTTTCCATGATATTTTTTATTAGAGCAAAACCAAATAATTTTGATAAAATGGAGTTTCTATTGATAGAGATAGAAATTAACTTATAACATTATTCGTAGAAGTAAGTACATAGGTAACACTATTTATATTTATGTATGCGATATTGTATACAAAAATGAAAAACATCAGTGATAGTTTATTTAGCTAAAAAATACAAGAGCAGGTAAAATATTTCTATAAGATTGAATAGCAAATAAAGTTGTGATCATTAAATAACACCATAAAAGTTTGTCGAAATAGCAACATATTTATAGATGAAATTTTTTGTAGCTAATTACCAACAAAATTCTAAAATTAGTGACAAATTTGAAATTCTTCACTAAATTCGTAGGCAAAATAAGCGCCAAAGCAGCACTAATTCGCTATTAATGGCCTAGCTCTGTCATTAGGCCTAACGACGAAATATGTCATCGCTAGCTTAGCGATAGAATATTTCCATTGCTAGTTAGCAATGAAATGTCCATCACTAAGCTAGCGAAGACATATTCCATTATTAGACTAGCAACAGGAAAAATCTATCCTTCGCAATGGAAAGTTACAAAATTTTTTAAAAAAAAGTGTTAAAATTTATAACTATTATATATTATTATAAACAATATTAAATAAGTTATAAATATTATAAATATTAAAATATATATAAATTATATTAAATTATAATATAATTCTTTAAACGATATAAAATAATATAGTAATCAAATTAAATATTGGAGTGTAAATGAACTAAAACAACTCGCAAACTACTCGAAAAATACTAAATTGACTCAAGATTAATCTATACGAGCTCGAGCTCAAGTTGTTTGACTAACCAAGCATAACAAATTTGAGTATAATACTCAACTTGAGATTAATCTAGTTTAGCTTGAGCTCAAGCTGCTCAAGCAATCGAGCGAGACAAATTTGAGTAAAAAAACATTCTATTTGAGAGGCTCGCAAATCTAATCGAGGTTAGATATTACAAGTCGATCAACTCAACTCGATTATAGCTCGATCTAGAGCTTGAATTTCAAACTTTGAAGTCGAGCTTGAGATCAATTACACCCCAATGTAAATAATATTAATAATATTATATTATTATATTAATCATATTAAATTATAATATAATATATGAAATATATAAATATAATATTAAATATATAATATTAAAGGAGAATATTAAATTTATTGTTAAATTAATGATATATATAATTAATATTAAATTAATATATATTAAGATTATATATATATTAGATAAATAGTATACTATAATAATATAATATTTAATATTAAGAATATATTAAAATAATATACATATTAAGATATGAATAATATATTAATAATTAATAATATAATATCAAATTATATAATTAATCTTAATATAAAATCTTACTATTATATGGACATAATATAATAGTGAATTAGTTATTTAGAATTAATATGACTTAATTCATAATTAATATAAATATTATATATTTAATAATTTAATAATATTATAGTAATATCATATAATTTAATAATATTATGTCAATATTATAATAATTTAATCACTGGCTAGTGAGGGATTGGGCCATCGCTACTCTTAACAATGACCCAGTCTGTTGCAAATCTAGCAAGGGCCTAAGCCCTAGCTAGTTAGCAATGAACTGGGTCATCACTAATTTGTCGGCCCCACTAATGGGCTAGCGATTACTCGTGTCGTCGCATTAGGGCTGCTATCTGCAGCAGCCCCGCCCTCGCTACCTCCTTTTTCTTTTCTTTTTTTTTTTCTTCCTTTTTTTTTTTTCTTCTTTTTCTTCTTCTTCTTTCTTTTTCCTTTCCCCCTTCTTCCCACCCGTGGTCCTCCTCTTCCCACTGCCTGCAACCCCTACTCTTCCTGCTTTTGTCTCCTTTTCCTCGACCACTAGCCATATCTTCTCCTCTTGCGATTTTCTGGGTTTATGGGTTCGGTTTGGTATCGGTGGGTCTGTTGGTATGGATTTTTTTGGTCTCTCTCTCTCTGTCTCTAGATTATTGAAGATCTACAAGGTATATTTTGAGTTTGATTGTTTGTATACTGTTTCGTTATTTTTTTTAATTTAGGAAATTTAGTTTTTTGCACATTATTTAGTAATTTTATTGAAATTTTGAAATATGAAATTTTTTTTTTGTAAATTATGTTAAATTATGAAATATGAAATATTGATTTTGCAAATTTATTTATTTTTTCATAATATTATTTAGTTTAGTTAAATAGATTTTTGTTGCAAATTATGCAAAATTAACAATATTGATTTAGGTTTAGGTAATTATGTATAAATTTGTAATTGTTAATCATGTGAAAATTAATTGAAATATTAAAAATATGTGAAAATTAGAAATATTAATTTATGTTTAGGTTTAGGTAATTATGTATACATTTGTAATTATTAATTATGTGAAAATTAATTGAAATATTAAAATATGTGAAATAAATTAGGAATATTATTTTATGTTTAGGTTTAGGTAATTATGTATGAATTTGTAATTGTTAATTATGTTGAAATATTGAAAATATGATATATAAATTTGGAGGTTTTATTTAGTGACATGTTTTTAATTTTTAAAGACAATTAAGTGAAAATTTCAAATTATTTGAATATTTGAAATAGTCAACGATTACAAATTTAGTGATTTATTAGAAAATTAATTATAGCAATTAAATTTATAATAAATAAAAACTAAGAAATAAAGTATTAATGTTGTAATGAATTAGAAAATTAAGAAGTTATTAGAATAGTTAATGAATAATTAATTAGCATAGTATGAATTGATGAACAATTATGTAATTAATTAGAAATTTAGGCATAATTTTATATATTATATTACTTGGTGGATTTATTAGAAAACAAGACAAAAATTAAGACATTAGAAATTAATATTTATAATATTGTTTTAAATTGTATATTACTTAGAAAAATTAAAAGTAATTATTAAGGATTTAATTTGATAAATAATCAATTAAAATGTTTATTTAATTAATAATTTAAGAATTATTAGGAATGTAATAGTAATTGAGGAATTAATTTGACTATATATATTTTTATTTGGTATATTAATTAGAAATTAAATTTTAATTTTATGTTATATTATTCTTAATTATGGAATGTGATATTCATTTATTATTAATTTGTATAAATTTAAAAAATTGATGATGAACAATGAAAAGTTGTGTTATTGATTTGTGATAAATGGTTGCATTAGAAGTGTTTTTTCTTGCAAGTGTTTTTGTAACATTAGGGATTATGGTTGGAGATATATTAGAAGTGTTTTTTTTTCCTTGCAAGACATCAATTATACACCTTATATTGAGGTTTGGTACATTACGGTTATGCCGAAACTTTTTTGAAATTTTGTTAGACTATTAGGGTTAAGCCTTAGATACTCGTTTAGTGAATTACTCACATTACGTGTGAGTAACTCACTAAATTGTCCAACAGGACAATTTAAAAATGCATTATCTAAATAAAATGGTGATATGATATTGTTCTCCATATGCATATTCAAATATGTGCATATTAATGTGATATGGAACTTGTGATAAGTTGTCTATCGTGTTTGTTTGTACATGTTTTATATCATGCACTTAGAGAACTATAGGAACATGCTGTCAAAATTTATACAAGTGTATCGAGACAATAGACAATGCATTTTCGAATGGATTAGGTTCAAACCTTAAAAATACATAAAATTAAATGAATACTAAGCATGATATTACCAATGTGAAATATAATGATATTTGTTTGTCAGTGACGTAATTTTAGGTACAAAATAATAAGTACAGATCATGAATGGATGTACTATAGGCTAACAGATGGGTTCCTAAATCCAACATTTTTAGAGGGCATGAAAACTTTTATAATGTTTGCTTGAAATCATCTAGACTACATGGATGGAAATAAGACAAGTTGTCTATGTGATCATAGGAGGTGTCAAAATCAATGATATGAAGAAGTTGAAAAAATCAATGATATAAGGAAGTTGAAATGGTTAGCTACCATGTAACTAAATATGGTTTGTACCTGGTTATTATCAATGGTCTAGACACAATGAACCATATGTGAGAGCAAATTTGGGAACATCAGTTGGTATGGAAGAAACAGACTTTCCTTTTATTATAGAGTATGATCTCATAGCACCTACCATGAAATGGTATTTGATGTTGCTGGTCTGTCATTTTATGTAAGTGATGTTGAGGAAGCTCCACATGTTGAAGCGCAACATTTTTATGACATGTTACAGGCTGCAGATAAAGTAGTATGGCTTAGATGTAGTAACCATTAACAATTGTCAGTTGTTGCTCGATTGTTGAACATTAAGGCTAAACATCATATGTCTGAAAGGTGTTAGATGACATATGCCAATTAATATAATAATTGTTACCGATTGATAATGTTACGACTAAAGGCTTCTATAGCACAAAGAAATTGGTACAAGGAATGGGTTTACCTGTAGAAAAGATTCATTATTGTAAGAATAGTTGTATGCTTTATTGGGGAGAAGATAATGAGTTGATTAGTTGTATGTTTTGTACATTTTCGCATATAAGCCATCTAGTGTTTGAAGTTCTAAATAAAAATCGACATTTTCCTACAAGAAAATGCACTATTTTCTACTCACTCCAATATTACAAAGGCTATATGCATCCAAAACCATGGCTAAAGATATGAGATGACATGTTGAGCATGTTGAAGAAAAAGATGATGTGATGAGACATTGCTCAAACTCAAAAGTGTGGAAACATTTAGATAGGATGCATTCGATAGTTGCAGGTGAATGTAGGAAGGTAAGACTTAAACTTTGCACATATGGGTTTTAGCCATTCGATCAATCAGGATAATAATATTCATCCTGGTCTATACTAATCACTTCATGTAATTTACCCCTATGGATGTATACGAAAGAAGAATATATGTTTTTAACTATGATAATTTTAGGACATAGGAATCCAAAGGAGAAGTTGGATGTATTCTTACAACTATTCAGTGCAAAGTTGAAAAAGTTATGGGAAGTTAGGGTGCAAACCTACAATGTGTCAAAAAAGTAGAATTTTCAACTACATTTTGTATAAATATGGACAATTAGTTATTTTCCTGTATACTTTATGTTGTCAGGGTGAAGTATGGTTAGCATGTCATTACTGCATAAACAACTCGTGTTCAACTAGGATGGTTAATTCTAAGTCTTGGACCTCTTTTGATCTTGACAAAGGAGATTGATCATATCTAATGTTTCAATTAAGTATTATTTTGCATAATTAAGTTAGTTTTTCCATTGAAAGTTGGAAGGATTGCATAATCTTCAAGAAGGCAAAGTTTATCCAAATTTGCAGTCAATGGTTTGTAATTCACGACTGTGACCTAGTTCAAAGAAAGGATGAAACTTGGCTAGAAGGATTCACAGGCATCTTCATTGTAGCGACTCATCCAAGGATGAGAATGCCAAAGTCATAAACGAATTCGCAGTGTGTGTCACACCTTAATCGCCATCGCGACTTTTAAAGTGATTAAAAAGGGAAGCTAGTCCACCATCATAGCATGTCAAGTGTCTCAGGTATCCGTTGGAGAACAAAATTCGTAAGGGTGACATTTTGGGTAGCGACCACAGTTCAAGAAGAAGAAGATTATCCTTTGAACAGAAGAATTTGCGTCCTAAGTCGCACCTTGTATAATAAAGAATCGCGACCATAACTTTTATAAGTAGTTAGACTACAACAACTATATTTTCTTACTGGACCAATGAGGAGCTGCCATGTGGACTAGCTGTTAGACACAAATGGATTTTTTTACCGTAATTTTTGGCTCCCGTATGAAAATTTAGATTTCACGACTGCAAATGAGCTGTAGCGACTGCGACTCCTACCTGACATGCAATTAATGCAGAATCTGCCTAGCATGTCTTGAAGATTTATTGAGCTTTAAAGACTAACATCTCTTTAGTAGGTATGGGGTATAAATACTCCACCAAACAGTGATAAATGAGCAAGATAGAGAATTCATTACTTATGTTAAATCTCTCAATCTTTTGCAACTCATTTTTTCTTCTCTTTTTTATGAGATTGTAAGTGTTGGGTGTGAGCATTAAACACCAAGTGTAAAGGTTATCGTGTGAGCTTGTGAAAACACTTAAAAGAGGTTATTGTGTGAGCCTTAAAAACACATAGTGTAAAGGTTATTGTGTGAACCTTGAAAACACAAAGTGTAAAGGTTGTTGCATGAGTCTTGAAAACACAAGTGTAAAAGTTAGGTTTAAGCTTAGAAACACCATTATGAGTTAGTGAAACACCAAATTATAGAGAATTGAGGAGTAGACGTAGGGTCGATTATACCCGAACCACTATAAATCGTATGCCTCATTTTTTGCTCTTCTCTATCCCTTACTTCTAATTTTTTTTTATACACCGATTCGACCCCCTTTCTTGGTGCCTAGGGCCAACAAGTGGTATCAAAGCCAAGTCTCTCATTTTAGCCTTAATTGGGTAAGCAAAGTTTATGGCACAAGAGGGAATCCACTCACACCTTAAACCCCATTTTGATGGATCTGACTATACTCATTGAAAGTATAGGATGAAAATTTACCTTGATACAGATGTAGTGGACATTTGGGATTTAGTTGTCGAAGAATGGAAGCCACCCACTAAAGTAGTGGATGGAATTGAAGAACTCATTCTAAGGAAAGAATGGGTTAAAGCTCACAGGAGATCAAATGGTAAAAACAAGAGGGCAATGACCATTCTTCTAAGCTCTCTCTCTAAAGAAGAGATTAAAATAGTGCAACATTGCCAAATAACACATGCTGTTGAAAGACTCTTGAGAACTACCATAAAGGCATAACACTAGTTAAATCAAGCTGTTTGGAGATGTACGTGATAAAATGAAAACTATTCATGATGAAGGACCACGAAAGCATCACCGAAATGACGAATAGACTCTTATCCATCATCACCAACATGAAGAAATTCGAAAGTACTCTCACTAACTATGAGGTAAATACAAAAATTCTTAAAACTCTACCTTTATATAAATTTGGTGCTAGAGTGTGCAGCATCTAAGAGTCTAATTCAGAGATTGGAAAGGTTACAACAGATGTGTTGATAGGCAAACTCTTAACTCATTAGTTGGCTTTATAAAAAGATGAGCAAATGAAGAAGTTAAGAGGCCAAGAAGATAAACCAGAAAAAGAAAGAAAAACCTTGGCACTCAAATCCTTAATAAAGGAGAAGGAACTAGAAATTACCTCAAGTGATGAAGAAAGTGACAAAGAAGAAGAGGAGCTAGCAATGCTCTCAAAAAGGACAAAGGAGTTTATTAGAAGAAGAAAAGAAAGGAAAAGCTTCAAGAAGACAGCTTCTAGTCCAAAATAGAGATTCAATGATGTCACTCTCTATGAATGTGGCAAGCAAGGCCACATCAAGTACGATTGTCCCAAATTAAAGAAGAAAGAGAGATGAGACAAAGAGAAGAAGAAGAGCTTTTCAGCCACTTAGGATGACAGCTCAAGTGAAGATGAAGAAGAAGGAAAAGTTGCAAACATTTGTTTCATGGCACAAAAAGATTCTACAAATAAGATAAGTACTTCTTCCAAATCGCATTCTGATTTTGACAAATTTGATGAGATAGATGAAAAGCTTTTAAAGGCTTTAACTATGAGATGTGACAAATACAAGTCATAAATGAAGTCTTACAAAAGAAAATGTCAAAAATTAGAGGATGATTATAAATTCCTCAATGACATTGTAAGCAAATTGAGAGCATCAAATGATGATCTCAAAAAATCTGTGGAAAATCTTTCTACATCATCTTCTTTATTGGCTTCATTAAGAAAGGAAAATGACTCTCTAAAGAGAAAAGTCAATGAGCTTAGAAGCTCAATCTCTAAATTCCACAAAGGAAAAGAAGTCTTAGACACATTGATTGTGTCACGAAGACCACCATTAATTACACATGGTGTAGGCTTTAATGGAGCCTCTTCATTATCTCAAACCACATTTGTTAGATCTTCAGAAACTTCAAACCTCAAGAGTTTAGGTAATTGGAAAGAAAAGTGCTCCTAGCACTAAGCCTCCTAAGCCTACGGGCAAAGGGAAGGCTCTCCCAACCTCAAGAGCTAAGACTCAAAAAGCTAATCATGCCTACATGTACAACAAATAGCATGCTCACTCTCATAAATAATTCTCTACTACGTCTCATCACACATACACATGCAAGCATTCACATAATCAAGGTATGAGAAGGCCTCCTACTCATACAAAATTTATGCATAGGAGAAAGACTCACAAGTCTAAACTCCAATGCTATTATTGCATGAAATATGGGCATATTAACATTTATTGTTTTATTAGGAAGGCTCACCTCAAATTAGAGGACCCTTCAGCTCCTAATCCCCTAGGACCTAAGTATGCTTGAGTACCTAAGAAAAGGTAACTCACTTTTATTATGTAGGGGAGTGTGGCAGCCACCAAATCAAGTAATTGGCAAGTGGATATTGGATGTTCCAAGCATATGACTGGAAATAGAAAGCTATTCACGACATTGAAGGAAAAAGAAGGTGGAGATGTCACATATGGTAACAATGCCAAGGGTAAGATAATTTACATTGGAACCATTGGTAAGAATGGTTATTCATTAATTAATAATGTCTTATTAGTTAGTGGCTTACAACATAATTTGTTGAGTTCAAGTCAATTATGTGACAAAGGTAACAAAGTCACCTTTGATCCTATGGAATGTCAAGTCACCACTTTAGTAGATGATAAGTTTATTTTTAAGGGTGAAAGGAAAGACAATACCTACTCAATTGACTTAGACAATTTAGCTAATCAATCTTTTAAGTGTTTTATGTCTTTGACCAATGAAGCTTAGTTATGGCATAGAAGGACTGGCCATGCAAGAATGGATCTTCGTCAAAGCCTATCTAAAGGAAAGTTGGTGGAAGGCCTTCCCAAGCTTAAGGACAAGACATGTCGTCCTTGCCAAATGGGGAAGCAACATCAAGCCTCCCACAAAGCAAAAAATGTTGTATGTTCTTCTAAACCTCTTCAGCTAGTTCACATGGACTTGATAGGACCTACTAGGAGTGCTAGCTTAGGTGGAAAGAATTTTGCACTAGTCCTAGTTGATAACTAGTCTAGGTTTACTTGGGTATCTTGTTTAGCTCATAAGAGTGATACTTTTGAAGCTTTCAAGAGTTTGCAAAAAGAGTTCAAAATGAAAAAGGATACTTCATTTCTTCTATTAGAAGTGACCATGGAAAGGAATTTCAAAATGAGTTTTTTGAAACTTATTATTTGGAGAATGAAGTTTTTCGTAATTTTTCAACTCCTAGGACACCACAACAAAATGGTGTTGTAGAGAGAAAAAAAATAAAACACTAGTAGAAATGGTAGGACCATGCTTAATGAGTATTCTTTACTGAATTACTTTTGGGCCGAATCCATTAATACTTCATGTTACATTGCAAATAGAGTTTTCAATAGACCCATTCTCAATAAAACTTCTTATGAGCTATGGAATGGTAGAAAACCCAAGATTTCATACCTAATAGTATTTGGATGTAAGTGTTATATTTTAAATACCAAGGATAATCTTGGGAAATTTGACTCCAAAACCAATGAAAGAATATTCTTAAGTTATTCCACCTCTAGCAAGGCATATAAAGTCTTTAACAAAAGTTCAATGGTAGTTGAAAAGTTTATGAATGTTGTCTTTGATGAATCTACTAAACTTAATCCTAGGAAAAATGTTTTTATTGATGATCTTGTAAGTGATTTTGAAAAACTAGAATTGGAAGACACCACAATAAGAGAGGACAAAAGCAAGAAAAGAGGTGAATCATCAAAGGAAGATGAGGAGCCACAACATCAATAAAGAGATGAGCCAAGCCAAGATCTACCCAAAGATTGGAGATT
>CATIWR010015819.1:0-38537 GCA_949677035.1 Omphalea diandra | reverse complement strand
ACTTGAGTCATCATCCCAAGTGGCAGAAAAGCTTTTCTTCTTTTCTTTGTCCCATCTTTTTTTCTTCTTTATCTTCGGACATTCATGCTTCATATGCCCTTGTTTGCCACATTCATAGCATATAACAACATTTGTTCTTTCTTTTGGACTTTGGGCAGATTTCTTAAAGACTCTTCTTTCTTTTCTTCTCCTTATCAACTCCTTGGTTTTTCTTGAGAGCATGGCTAGCTCTTCTCCTTCTTTATCACTATCCTTTTCACTTGAAGAGATGTCTATTTCTTTCTCTCTTGTTGAAGCTTTGAGACCCATGGTTCTCTTTTCTGGTTTTTCACCTTAGCCCCTTAGCTTCTTCATTTGCTCATTTTTTGAATAGCCAACTCATGATTCAAGAGCTTACCAATGAGCACATCGGTTGGGACCTTTGCAATCTCTGGATTGCACTCTTGAATACTGCACACCCTAGCTCCAAATTTGTCAAGTGGAAGAGTTTTAAGGATTTTGGTGTTTACCTCATAAGTGAGTGCTCTTCCAAACTTCTTCATATTGGTGACAATGGACAAGAGTTGGTTGGTCATTTCTGTGATGTTCTCGTTGTCCTTCATGATGAAGAGTTCCTATTCGGTGACATATGTCTCCAAGCGGCTTGACTTCACTAGAGTTATGCCTTCATGATAATTATCTACAGTCTTCCATATGGCATGCACGGTTTGACAATGTTACACTCTCCCAATCTCTTCTTTAGAAAGTGAGCTTAGGAGAATGACCATTGCCCTCTTGTTCTTGCCATTTGACTTTCGGTGAGCTTCAACCCATTCATCCCTTGGGATTAATTCTTTATTGCCATCCACAACTCTGGTAGGAGGCTTTCATTCCTTGATTACCACGTCCCAAAGGTCC
The DNA here is from genome assembly GCA_949677035.1 of Omphalea diandra. Taxonomy (NCBI): domain Eukaryota; kingdom Viridiplantae; phylum Streptophyta; class Magnoliopsida; order Malpighiales; family Euphorbiaceae; genus Omphalea; species Omphalea diandra. The sequence goes on along the minus strand of CATIWR010015819.1, from coordinate 37,640 downwards.
ACTACATCTATGTCAAGATAGATCTCCATCCTATACCTCAAATGAGTATAGTCGATTCCATCAAAATATGGCCTTAGGTGTGAGTAGATTGCTTCTTGTGCCATAATCTTGTTTCACCTAATGAAGGTTTGATTTATGAAAACTAGGCTCTGATACCACTTGTTATCCCTTGGCTCCAAGAAGGAGGGGTTGAATTGGTGTATAAAAATTTAAAAGACAAAGAAGAGGGGAAGAAAATGAACATAATTTGAGACAACGATTTATAGTGGTTCAGATATAATTGACCCTACATCCACTCCCCAATCTACCAATTGGGTATTTCACTATCTCAAGGTGTTTTCAAGCTCACACCCAACTTGTACAGCTTGTGTTTTGATGGCTTACACACAACTTTACAATAATGTGTTTTTAGGCTAACACAACCTCATTCAAGTGTTTCACTAGGCTCAAACTTAAACCTTTCTTGAAGTGTTTTTACAGGCTAACACTACAACCTTACAACTTGGTGTTTAATGCTCACACCTAACACTTACAATTTCATAAAGAAAATTGAAGAAAGAGCAAAGATTAAGAGCTTTAATTACTTGTAATAAATTTTTTAGTAACCTTATTTATGACTGTTTGGTGGAGTATTTATACCCAAACTTCACCAAAGAGATGTTGCAGATCATAGCTCATAAAATCTTTGAGACATGCTTGATGGATTCTACATTAAATGCTTGATAGTCTCAATTCGCGGTCGCTACTACTTATTAGTGGTCGTGAAATCCAAATTCTTTGAGGAAAATCCCGTTTATGTTTTACGGCTAGTCCACGTGGTAGCTTCTGATTAGTTCACCAGGAAAATATAGCCGTTGCTCTTTTACCTACTTTCAGAAGTCGCAGTCGTGAGATTACTTGTACAAGACGCGACAGAGGTCGCGAATTTATCTGCTAAAAATGGTTATCTTCTTCTTCATGATTCGCAGTCGCTACCAACAATATGCCTTTGCAAAATTTGACTTTCAATGGTCTGCTGGAACATGTGTCATGTTGTGGAAGTGGACTTGCTTCCTTCTTGAGTCACTTTGAAATTTGCGATCGCGACTGGGGCGTGACACTTACCGCGATTTCGTCTGTCAATTTTAGACTCATTCATTTGGTTAAATCGCGGTCGAGAATGGCTCTGTGATTTCACCTGTCAGCTTTTTAGCAATGCTTCTTCGTATATCACGATTGCAAATATAAAGTAGTGGTCGCGATTTAGAAGTCATTTTCATACTTGAGGAATTTTTGAGCTTTATCTAACTTTCAACTTTAGATAGAAACTAAAGGCTACAAAATAACACTAATTTGAAATATTAGACATGATCAATCTCCTTTGTCAAGATCAAAAGAGGTCCAAGACTTGTGTTAACTACCCTAGTCCAACAATAGGGATCTGACCTTTGGGCAATCAATGGTTCGTTCTTATACCTTGCCTTTATTAATCAATTTCCCATTTATCCACCAAGGCACATCCATCTAAGCAAGCTAACATCCATCTAAGCAAGCCATCAACCATAACAATAAATTATGCAATGCATGAATGATATACAAGATGTGAGAAAATAATAAATAATATACACAAGGAGGGGATGAGGGACAAATATCCAAATGGTGAGATTATCATGTGTATCCATGCATTCATTCATTCACATCATGCATAATTAATTGGGAATGGGGTCATGAATCATGGCAAGGGGATTTTAGCATGCTTATCATTCATCCATTCAAAAACTTCATGCACAATCATATAGGATGAAAATCAAGGCCCTGTTCATGACCTAACTCAAGTAATATCACCTATACCCAAAAAAAGAGAAGAAGTTAGTAATCAAATCATAAAAAATCAATAATAGAAACTAAAGTAAAAGCAAATAAAGTTCTTACTAATTATCTTACCTTGCCTATAAAGTCAAGGTCTCTAAATATACATCTAGTGTCCATGTTAACATATCCCAACATCACAAAATCAATAAACAAATAGAAAATAAATGCATGAATTATGAACATATGAATAAATAAACATGTAATGCAAAGTACTTGGAGGATATTGAAAGGCCTAAGGCAAAACCTATCATAAAAGGGATCTTAGGATTAATGAATCCTCATCCTATGTAGCTTTAAAAGAGCATGACATCCATAAGCACCACTATCCATATAGGGTTAACATATAACACAAGAATTGGGAAGATTAGGGGCTAAAATACTATTCACATACTTTAAACTCCCAACATAAAGTTAGCTCTCAAAGTCAATAGAACTTCAAGTTCCATACTTGATCATGGCTCTAAGATGGTTAAAACATAATTAAAACATCTCCTTAAAATCAAATAGAAGATCCCAAGAGTTTTTTTTCCCATGATAAGCAATAAAAAACCCATAAGAGGCATAATTAAGGCTTTATTTTTTACATGAATAGAGGTCTTAGGTCATTAAACCTTACCCCATTCTACCACTAGAGTCATAAGACATCATAAAAAAGCTTTAAAAAAGAAAGAAACCCGAAGGAGGGGAAGAAAATAAACTTTTAAAAAAATTATCTACTAGTCAAACTAGGATGTACAACCTAATATTAGGCTATACAACCTAGATAGAGGGCTGTATAACCTATAGACAAGATTGTACAACCCCTATTTCCTGAGGTTTTGAAGTAGAGAAAAAAAAGGATAAGGGAAGAAGAAGGGGGAGTGAGGGATATTCTTGGATGCCTTCGTGTGTTTCTGTGCCCTCAAAGGCTCACAAGTTCAATATTTTCCTCCAAAAATGCTTAGTGAATGCACAAAGTTGAAAAGATTAAGTCTATTTTTACCTTGGAGTGAGTTAGGGTAAGTTAGGGTTTAGGGTTTCTATGTTTGAAGGATGTTTGAGAGGTGATTTTAGTAGAGTAACCTTAGATTTCCAAGCCTTTCCCCCTCTTCAAATAATAGGGTATTTATAGGTGTTGGGTGAGTGCACCATAGCCCAAATGGTTTTGGTTACTCCATGGATGTCACTAATCACAGTGAGGGAGATGAATGTACTAGAATTAGGGTTTGCACATGGGTATTACAATCAAGAATGAGCTATATATCCATCTTTCAGGGCTGTATAGCCCTAGGGTTTAAGGGGGACTAGTTCTAGAATGTTCTCAAGACTAGGGTTTAAGGGAGGGTTGTACAACTATTTGATTGGTTGTACAGTCCTATTTTATGGACTGTATAACCCTATTTAATAAACTATACAACCCACTAAGCTTTGCAGACAGTTTTGAGCTTGGTCTTGGGCTTGACTTTGGGCTTTAGTCCTAGGCTTGGTTTTGGGCTTTTTCTAAGGTTTCCTAAGGCCTTGATTCTTTTTCTTTGGATTTTCCCCTTGCATTTTGGGGAATATATTAAGTGATTTTCATCATTGGGCTTTGCATCATAAGCCCCAAAAATTTGATATTCATATGGTGTTAACAAACTCTACGTCCACTCCCTAATTCTCTAATTGGGTATTTCATTAACACAAAATGGCATTTCATAAGCTCATACCAAACTTTACACTTTGTGTTTTATAAGGCTCACACACAACTTATACAAGAGTTTTTTTTTTCTCACAAATAAGGATCACTCTAAAATCAAATTCCAAAGGTGTTTAAAGGCTCACACTAAATCTCAATAACTCAAATATAAATAATTAATAAGAGAGAGTTGAGAATTCAATTTGCAAGAGTTTGACTATATTAAATGTTATTTTTTTTTGCATTTAAGACCATTTTGTTGAGTATTTATAGGTTACACCTACTAAAGAGCTGTTAGAAACAAAACTATCTTCATATCTCTAAAGTTGGTGTTAAAATCTTGCATTTAATGCTTGTCAGACAAAAGTCGCGATCAATTTAGAGAAGTCGTGGTCACGATTTCATGTTTTGCTCTAAATTTTGGTCATTTGCGATTGAGATCTTTAATTGTGTCTAACAGCTAGTGACACATGGCACTTCAACATTGGCTCTTCCAAAAAGTAGTCATTGGATCTCTTTAAGAAGGGTTGAATGTCGTAGGCACTATCAATTTGTCACGGGCACTACTAAGGTCGCACTGGCTACCCTAAGCATTACTGCTCACCATGAATCAAACTAGAGCTTCAGAGGTTTGGAGCTTCGCTAGTCATAGTCGCTACCAGGGAAGTCACTGTTGTGATTTTTGGTAGTGATCGCAATTTTGGTGAAGCAATATTCCATTCAAGTAAATGATTTTGTGATGAACATTGCGTCTAAAAGGAAAATAGAGTCGTGATTTTAACTATTGCTTAAGAAGCGCAATGACTTTTTTTCTTAAAGAGCCAATGGTTTTATGTCATGTAGACTGGCCATTGGATACAAATAGGGTTATGTGAATCTCATGATTGCAAATGAGGGTCTTGATCGTGAATTGCCTCTGATAGGAAATAAATGCAGGATTTGTCTAGCATACTATAAAAATTTGGGCATTATTTTATTTGTAACATCTATTTGGTGATTTTAGCCTATAAATACACCTTCAAATAGATTTGAATGCAAGAGGATAACCATTGATTATGCCAAAACTTTTACAAAGTTAATTCTCATAACTTTATTTCTTTGTACATAGTTTGGGGTGAGCTTTAAATACCCTGGGTTTAGGTTTAAGAGTGAGCCTTTATGTAGAAAACTCTTGTTTAGGTTTAAGAGTGAGCCTTTGTATAGAAAACTCTTATTTGTGTTTTAGAGTTAGCCTTATAAAACTTTTGTATAGGTTTAATCATTAGCTTTAATAAAACACTTGTGTAAGGTTTAAGTGTGAGCCTTGGAAAAACACTTGTAAGGTTTAGTGTGAGCTTGTATAACACTAGTGATTTAGTGAAACACCCAATTAGTGAATTGAAAAATAGATGTAGCGATGGTTAATGCCTGAACCACTATAAATCCCTTATCTTTATTCTTCTTTTACTATTTCTCTAATCTCTTAATTATGTGTGCTTCCTCAAAAATTCAAATTACTCGCCAATTCAACCCCTTCTTCTTAGTGCATAAAGGCCAACAATTGGTATCAGAGCCTAGCCTCAATTAAAGCCTTAATTATGTGAGAAAAGATCAGTGGCACAAGAAGGAATCCACTCTCACCTTAATCTCTACTTCGATGGTAATGATTATGCTATTTGGAAGTATAAAATGGAGATCTATCTTGATGGTGATCTCATCATTTTATGAGATTTTGCACTTAAAGAGTGGAAGCCTCCAACAAAGATGGTTGAAGGAGTAAAGGTGGCAATTACAAGAAAAGATTGGAGTGAAGGAGATAGGAATGTAAATGGGAAGAATGAAAGGGCAATGACTATTCTCCTAAGCTCCATGTCAAGAGAAGAAATTGAGAGAGTCCAACATTGCCAAACCACACATGCCATATGAAAAGCACTAAAAAACTATCATGAGAGCACAACTCTTGTGAAATTAAGTAGGTTGGAGATGTATGTGATAGAATGAGAGCTCTTCATGATGAAAGACAATGAAAACATCACCGACATGACAAATAGACTCTTTTTATTGCCATAAACATGAAAAGGTTTGGAAGAATTCTTACCAACAATGAGGCAAATATTAAAATACTTAAATCTCTTCCATCAGCTAAATTTAGTGCAAGTGTATGTAGCATTTAAAAGTCTAATCTAGAGATTGAAAATATGCCAATTGATGCTCTCATTGGCAAGCTTCTCAGTCATGAGATGGCTTTCAAGAAGGATGAAGAGTTGAAGAAGCTAAAAGGATAAGGAGACGAAGAGGAGAAGAAAACTCTCACCTTTAAAGCACAAGAAAATGATTCAAGCTCAAGTGACAAAGAAGAAGGAGAAAAGGTTCTAATGTCAATTTCAAGTATTGATCTTGAAGATATTTAACTAAGATGACTTTAGAAGTTGAGTGGAAACCTTAATCTTAAAGATTGAATTTTGCATTCTAATTTACGGTCATGAAGCAGAATCTCATGACTGCTATAGTCCTAAAGAGTTGAATGAATCTTATACAAAAGATTTCATGATGTATGTCATGTCCATAGTTGTGATTGCTACTTTTGCATTCATTTAAAGGTAAGCAAATTTTCAACCATATTATGCCAGGTTTCCTAAAGAACATATGGAAGATTAAATTTTGCGGTAGGGGAAGAATGGTAGTGACTGCGAATTTGGTAAAGCAACATCTCTATTCAAGCAAATAATTTCGCGGTGAGCATCACGTCTAAAAAGGAAATACAAACCTCGATTTTCATTATTGCTCAAGAAATGCAATGGTTATTTTTCTTGAAAAGCCTAATAGTTTTATGCCACATGGTCTAGTCATTAGATACAAATGGGGTTATGTGAATCTCATGACTAAAAATATGGGTCTCGATTATGAATTACATCTGACAAGTAATAAATGCAAGATTTGCCTTGAATACTTTGAAAATTTGGGCATAGTTTTATTTGTGATGTCTCTTTGGTGTGTTTGTAGCCTATAAATATACCATTAAATGGACTTGAATATAATAGGATAACCATTGATTGTGCCAAAAATCTTGCAAAGTTAATTCTCATAACTTTATTTCTTTGTACATAGTTTGGTGTGAGCTTTAAACACCTTGGATTTAGGTTTAAAAGTGAGCCTTTGTACAAAAAAATTTTCTTTAGCTTTAAGAGTGAACCTTTGTATAGAAAACTCTTGTTTGGGTTTTAGAATGAGCCTTAGAAAACTATTGTATAGGTTTGAGTGTTAACCTTGATAAAACACATGTATAAGGTTTGAAAGTGAGCCTGAATACTAAGTTGAGTGTGAGCTTGTAAAAAACTATTGATTTAGTGAAATACACAATTGGTGAATTGGGGAGTGGATGTAGGGTTGGTTAATACCCGAACCACTATAAATCTTTTGTCTTTCTTCTTCTTCTTATTCTTATTCTTCTTCTTCTTCTTCTTCTTCTTCTTCTTCTTCTTCTATTTCTCTTATCTTTTAATTATATGCGCTTCCTTCAAAATTCAACTTACCTATTAATTCAACCCTTCTTCTTTACACAAAAGAGCTAATAATCTTTTTTTTCATCATTGCCTTGAGTTTGTGGCTATTCTTCAATTGGTGGTACTTGTGGTGCTTCTTCCTCAATGTCATCCTTAAAAAGGGCAAAATCAGAAAGGTGACAAGGCTCAATCCTAAGCTTTTCTTGAATCTCCACTATGTCTCCATAGAGGTGTTGAAGAAAGTTAAGCCTCTTAAGGACTTTTTTTTAACGACCTTGGAACATTGCTAAAAGAAGAGGAATGTTTAAAAGATGATTTGGAAGAGGTGGATGCTTTTAGTCTCACATTAGAATCTTATGGTGGTTCCTTTTATGATGTACCTCCTTAAGGTTCTTCAAGCACCAACCTTTTTCTTTTGGAGGCATGAGATAGTTCTAGTCGTCTAACTCCTTGAGTCCTTAGAAAATTTAAGGTGTGTTTGGTTTGATTACCTTAAAATTAAAGGGATAGGTTATGTCAATAAAATTGGTATGAGGAAGATAAGTGGAGGTCACTTATACTTCAATTTCTAGCAAGGGTCCAACATGCCTATAGATGGCAGTAACATGAGATGAGTGGAGAAATTAGGACTGGGGTTTTAGCTCATGTGTTCTAATTTACTAATGAAGTAATGATTGATTTGTACAGGCTTGTTTAGAAGGAGGTAGTAGAGAGAAGATAAGTCTTTTTGGGAGACTTTTTCATTTCCATCACCCCTTTCATTAATGGAGAAGTTGATAATACGATGAAAAAGCCAAATTAGCAGGGTTTTAATGTTTTTAGCAAAGGATTTCTTTGGGTCATGGCATTTAATGGAGATTTCATTTTAGAATTCAGAAAAGATGAAGTTCATGGAGGAGAAATTATAGGAGGTGCCCTCTTTATTTTGGAAATTGAAGAGGGGAACATAGTTGGGGATAGGTAATGAAAAATTCCTTGCCAAAGCATTTGAACATCAAACCAAATGTACCTACTGTGGAGGAGACATCTTTGCTTACTTGCATTATACATTTGAATTCCTGCACAATGTCTTCATACCCTAGTTCTTCATGATAGATGAATTGAATCCACCTAAGTTGTTTAGATATCTTTTGATTTCTTCTTCTAGTTTGTGACTAGTGAGAAAAGATTCTAAAGGGCTTTTTATTGGGTTGGTTCATCTTCTTTTTGTTGGCTTCATACCTTTTCTTCCCTTGTAACCCTTCTCATTTTGTGTAGAAGGAGGGAGGTTCTAAGAAGAAGGAAATAAGATTGGGCTATTCCCTTACCCTTTTTTGAGTTGGAGTATTTATTGGGAGCCATTAAAGAGAAAAAGGGAAGAGAGTGATGGGAAAAGAAAAATTGAGTGAAAGAGAAGAGTTTGAATAAGGAAAGAGGTAAAAATTAAAAGAAAAGGAGTTTATGGGGTTTAAATAGGTAGAAAATGAGTTTAAAATTGAGGATAAATAGCTAAAAATGCATTTTGGAGTGGTTGCACTATTTAGAGAATCAATGGTTAATGTCCATTGGATGTTCGTAAGTTGCATTCGTAAACCACGTGTCACGACTGTGATCTTTCAAAAATGTGAGAAATGGTTAAAAAAAAATCTTGGAAAGGTATGAGGGTAATGATTTGAAAATTTGAAATTTGAATTGCCATGGAGGCGACTTTAGGTCGAGAGTACGATTGTTGAAAGACTTTGAAAATCAAGCTGACTTCAAAGTATCTATCATGACTTGAGGTTCTGGTCTTGATTTAGAGGTCAACTTTTAAGAACATTGTGAAAATGAAGATTCAGACAAAAAGCCCAATCCTAGTGTGATCAAATAGGGATCTTGATGATTAATTTATGCAATTGAACAAAAAAAGTTTGGGTGCATTATGAATTGACTCATCTATGAACACAATAAATTATAGACACATACAAATTAAGAGTTATCAATAATACATGAACATTATGAGATCCATTTTCACCCTAGGAAGCTTCCATCAAGCATACTAAGTTCCTTTTTAATGAAGTTTATTCTTTTTTCATTAAGGGGAAATTATCCGCAAGTTGGTTGTTAATGTCAATGAATTCAAACATTACATTACCATTTTCCACATGATCCCTAAGAAAATGATGCCTAATGTCAATGTGTTTGCTCCTTGAATATTAGATGGGATTCTAAAAAAGATTTATTGCACTTGTGTTGTCATATTTGATGTACCTTTTTGCCATAATCCTTGAGTTATTATTTCATCCAAATAACATGGGTGCAACAACAACCCATTGCCACATACTCCACTTTGGCAGTGGATAAGGCAACGAAAACTTGCTTCTTACTAAACCAAGAAACTAGAAATTCACCAATAAATTGGCAAGTTTTGAAAGAGCTCTTTCTATCCAATAAAATATTGATATAATCCGCATCCGAATAACCAAGAAGACTAAAGGATGAGTTCCTAGGTACCACATTCTTAAATGTAATATACCTTGTAAATATTTAAAAATCCTTTTAATCTCATGTAATTGTGATTCTTTAGGACAAGATTGAAACCTAGCACACAAGCAAACACTATACATGATATTGGGTTTAGAAATGGTATGATAGAGGAGAGAGCCAATCATACCTTTATACTTCTTTTTCATTAATTGGCTTATGAGATTCATCTTTGTCAAGCTTTATTGATGCACTTATTAAAGTCTTAGCTACTTTACATCCTTTTATGCCAATTCTCTTAAGAAGTTCCTTAGTGTATTTTTTTTTCATTAATGAAGATGCCCTATTTGATTTACTTAATTTGAAGCCAAGGAAGAACTTGAGCTCACCCATCATGCTCATCTCAAATTTCCTAATCATACACTTAGCAAATTCCACATAAAGAGATTCATTAGTAGCACCAAATATAATATCATCAACATAAATTTACATAATGTGTATATCCTTGTGATGTTTTTTCACAAACAAAGTTGTATCAACCTTTCCTTTTTAAAAATCATTTCTTAAAGGAAATGAACTAAGCCTTTCATACCAAGCTCTTAGAGTTTGTTTCAATCTATATAAGGTTTTGGTTAATTTGAAAGCATGATTGGGAAATCATGAGATTTAAAACATAGAGGTTGTTCAACATTAACTTCCTCCTTTATAAAACCATTCAGAAAAGCACTTTTCACATCCATTTGAGAAAGTTTAAAGTTCATATGACATGTAAAAGTTAAAAGAATTCTAATAGCTCTAATCTTATCATAGGGGCAAATGTTTCATCACAATCAATGCCTTTTTCTTGGTCATTGCCTTTTACAACCAAACTAGCTTTTTTTCTTGTGATGAAACCTTACTCATTTAACTTGTTCCTAAACACCAATTTACAACCTAGGCCTAGGGACAAGTTCCTAAATTTTGTTTCTCTCAAATTGATTAAGTTCCTCTTGCATAGCAATCACCTAACTCTTATCATCCAAAGCCTCATCAATTAACTTTGCCTCAATTTAAGAAATAAAAGCAAGATTATTATGTAAAACATGTAATTAAGCTTTAGTCTTTACTCCCTTAGATGTTTCACTAATGATTAGATCTTTGTGATGAACCTTAGAATATCTCTAATCATTAGGGATTTATTATTTCTCTTCTTATTAGGGTTGAGCTTACTCTTCCTCTTCTAATGGCTCATGATCCTCAAGATCAATCACATTTTCCTTGGGTGTTGTGTTTAACTCCAACTTCTCAAAGTCATTTGCATGATCATCAAGAAGAAAACCTTTCCTAATATTAGGTTTTCTAGAACCATCAAATATAATGTTCATTGACTCTTCAAAGACTTTTTGTTAAATACCTTATAAGCTAAAGGTGGAATAGCCAAGAAAAATACCTTCATTAATTTTTAAAGCAAAAATTTTAAGGTTGTCCTTGGTATTAAGAATGTAGCATTTGCAACCAAATACTTTAAGGTATGAAATCTTAGGTTTTTTACCATTCTGCAACTCATAAGAGGTATTATTCAAAATCAGCCTTTTGAAAACTCGATTTTCAACATAACATAAAGTAGTGATGGCTTCAACCCAAAAGTAATTGTGTAAAGAGTATTCATTGAGCATTGTTCTTGCTATCTCTATTAATGTCTTATTTTTCCTCTATGTAATACCATTTTTGTTATGGTGCCTATGAGTAGATAAGTTATGAGAAATCCCATTTTCTAAATAATACCTTTCAAAACTATCATTTTAAAACTCTTTTCCATGGTCACTCCTAATAGAAGAAATGAAGTAACTTTTTTCATTTTAGACTCTTTTAGTAAAACTCTTAAAAACATCAAAAGTGTCGCTCTTATGAGTAAGGGAGGAGACCAAAGTGAACCTAGAGTAGTCATCAATAACTATAAAATGGATAGTATTTTTCACTAAGACTAGCATTTCTAGTGGGTCCAACTAAGTACATATGAATAAGTTAAAGATGCCTAGAAGTACTTATAACATTTTTAGCTTGTTGGTTGCATGGTGTTGCTTCCCCATTTGACAAGGTTCACATGTCTTGTCCTTTATAAACTTAAGCTTTAAAAGACCTTTTATTAGCTCTCTTTTTGATAGATGTCATAGGAGCTCCATGTTAGCATGTCCTAGTCTTCTATGCCAAAGCCAAGATTCATTGCTAATAGAAATAAGACACTTAAAGGATTGGTAGCTAAATTGTCTAAGTCACTTAGGTAGGTATTGGCTCTCCTTTCACCCTTAAAGACTACCTTCTTATCCACCAAGGTGGTAACTTGACATTCTCTAGCATCAAAGATGACTTTATTGCCTTTATCACATAATTGACACTTAACAAATTATGTTTCAAACCTCAATTAAAAGAACATTGTCAATGAGTGAGCAACCTTTCTTACCAACAATTCCAATGCCAATTACCTTAGCCTTGGCATTGTTCCCAAATGTGACATTATCACCATCCTTCTCTTTAATGGCTATGAATAGCTTCTTGCGTTCGGTCATGTGTTTTGAGCACCCATTGTCCACATGCCAATCATTATCCTCCTCGATGACTTCCAAGCATTCTTAAAATATAAAAACATTTCACCTATGTTTAGGTACCCAAGCATACTCGGGTCCTTAGGGGTTAGGCTTGAAAGTGCCCTCGAATTTAAGGTGTGCGCTCCTAATGTAGAAAAAGAAATTAATGTGACCATACTTTATGTAATAATGGCATTGGAGTTCAAACTTATAAGTCTTTTTCTTATAAGCAAACATTATGGGAGTATGAGGCCTCATTACATTTTATCTATATGAATGCATGCATGTGTAAAAGTGGTGAGGAGTAGAAGAGAAGTTTTTATGTATGTGCTTTTGTGCATGCCTCTTAGTATACATGTATGCATGATTTGCTCTTTGAGGCTTAACTTTAGAGCTTTGGGAAGCTTTGCCTTTAGGCATAAGAGGCTTTCTGCTTGGAGTACTTTTCTTCCCAATCACTTCTATACTAGTAGTTTGAGGTGTACAGGCTCTAATGAAGATAGGAAGAGAGGATGTAGAAGATGAGGCCCTATTGAAACCATGTCCATGTCTTAAAAAGGGTGGTCTTTGAGATATAATAAATGAATCCAAAGCTTTTTTCTCTTTATGAAATCTACAAATTAAGTTCCTTAATTCTTTGACTTCACCTTTTAAAGAATCATTTTCTTTTCTTAAAGAGTCAAAAAAGGATGAAGTTTTAGAAATATTTTCTAAGGATTTCTTAAGTTATTCATTAGAAGTTCTTAAGTCATTTATAAGTTCATTTAGGCATTTCAATTCATCCTCTAGTTTTGAACACTTTTTCTTTTAAACCTCATCTTAGATTTATACTTATCACAGCTTAAGGATACAACCTTAAAAAGCTCATTATTTTTATCCTTAAATGCATCATATTCGTCACAAGAATGGGAAAAAGTACTACCTCATGTGAGTTGTCCTTTTGATCTATGAAGTAAAAGTTGGCAACCTTTTCTTATTCATTTTTTCACTTTAATCATCATCCCAAGTGGTTTGAACCTTTTCTTTTTCTCCTTGTCTCACTTCTTCTTCTTCTTAAGCTTAAGGCATTCAAATTTTATATGACCCTTCTTTCTACATTCAAAGCATGTCACATCACTATTTTTTTCCTTCAAGTTAGATGATGAAGTCTTTTTGAGGTTACTTCTTTCTTTTCTTCTCTTCATGAGCTCCTTGGACCTCCTTGAGAGCATTACAAGTTCTTCTTCCTCTTTCTCATTTTCATTACTATCATTAGTACTCTCTTCCACCTTTTTATCGTTATTAGATTTGAAGGTAGAGTCTTCTTTTCTCCCTTCTCGCCTTGAGATCTCATCTTTTTCATTTCTTCATCTTCTTAAGAACCATCTTAAGAGTGAGAAGTTTGCCAATGATAACATCGATTAGCACCTTCCTAATTTCTTAGTTGGATTCTTGAATGCTACAAACTCTTGCCCCAAACTTCTCTATAGAAAGAATTTTAAGGATTTTTGCATTTACTTCATGATTTGTGAAGACTCTTCCATACTTTTTCATATTGTTGATAATGGCTAAAAGTCTATCGGTCATGTCGATCATTGATTCATTCTCCTTCATTATGAAAAGCTCCTATTCAATCACATACATCTTTAATCTACTAAATTTTACAAGAGTTGTACCTTCATGATAGTTTTCTAGAGCCCTTTATATTACATGGGTAATTTGACAATGTTGAACTTTTCCAATCTCTTCTCTTGATATGGAACTCAAGAGAATAACCATTGCCTTTTTGTTTTTTCCATTTGACTTTTTATGTGCTTTAACCCATTCATCCTTTAGATTAATTCTTCTCTACCATCTATAACTCTAGTGGATGGCTTCCATTTTTTAACAATAATGTCTCATAAATCTACTACATTACTAACAAGATATATCTCCATTCTATACTTCCAATGAGTATAGTTAGAACCATCAAAGAAAGGCTTGAGATATGAGTAGATTCCTTTTTATGCCATTATCTTCTCTCATATAATTAAGGCTTGGCTTAAGGTTAAGCTTTGATAACGCTTGTTGGCTATTGTGCGCTAGGAAGGGGCGTTGAGTTGGTGGAAAATTTAAATTTTAGTAAGTAAACAATTAAGGAAAAGTTAAAGAGAAATAGTAGATGTAACAACGATTTTCATCTGACAGAACTCATATGCTCTGATACCAATAACTGTAATGACCGAATTCATATTTACTCTGATACCAATAAATGTAACGATCATTGATACCACTGAATGTTAGCATTTTTTTCTACCACAATATGTAATGCTATAATCGGTACCTATCAGAGCACTCAACATCCGGGATTTGCCCGTCAGCCCCGCAATGTCATACACACCGAGATTTGCACGTCTGCCCTGCATATGCTTGAGCCCTCTCTAATAACAAAACTATAACATCTAAATTCATTTGTCAAACCAATAACTGTGACATCCATTGTTCTCATTTGTAAATCAGCTTTGATACCACAAATTGTAACGTCACAACGTGGCTACAGCTGGTACCTATCAGAGCACTCAACATCTGAGATTTGCCAATCAGCCCCGCGATGTCATAAACACTAGGATTTGCACGTCTGCCCCGCGTGTGCTTGAACCCTCTGATACCACCAACTGTAACTATCATCTTCAGTTGCAAATCATGGCATTTCACATTTGAAAATGCATACACATTAAGGTTTATTCATCATACACATATAATCCCATATGTATTTAATGTACACATGTGTTAACTAATGTTAGGACCAGTGACCATACCTAGTTCCTATCAAATGTATGCACATGACGTAAGGAGAGAGAGTTGGAATTCAGCCGACGACCTGTGTTCCATGTGTCTCTATGCAAAACTTTATGTACCAAAGTGTCCAAAGTCTATGCTTCAATATCTAAAAAATAATTACGATTTGGTGAGTCGCGACTCAGTGAATAAAAACAATAATCAAATTCTCATGGCATAATCCATAATCAAATGTCATCAAGATACATTACAAGTATAACAATTGACTATGCAAGTGCAAATGCAATAGATTTACTTTTGTCATGACCAAGCAAGGTAAACATTGCTCCCGGGATATTCATGTGATTCATGTAACATATGATTTAGGACCTATTGGTCCATCTTCCTGTAATTTGCAAGTGTTTGACAAGTCGGTCACAATGCCCCTTTTAGTTCCATATGCAAGTGCTTATTCACAAATGATATACCAAGTAATCGTTAAGAGCATTTGATTCTCACTTGGCCTGTATTCCCATGTAACATGTAACAATTCAATTATACATGTAATAGAACATAATCATATTATTCCCATGTAACATGTAACAATTCAATCATTCTCACTTAAATTATATTTTCATGTAACATGTAACAATTCAATCATATATACATATAATAGAACATAATCATATCATACAATTATCACATACACCCATTGAATCCAATTATAGTTTTTGCTCACCTTTTGATGTTACCGACCTTTACGATAGGTTTAGTTCCCTCTCTATGGCTTCCTCAAAGTTTTGAGACCCTAGAATTTGATACATACATGGTTACAAGTATGTCAAAATGATTATGAATGCTTGGTGCATGATCCATGCAAGTGGACCTACATTTATGCATATATTCCTAATAAGGCAGCTTGAGCTTGCTACATGGTCACAACAATGACTCTTGATATACTTATCCAAATGGCTTGCTTCTTTTTTTCAAACAAACTAGACATATAATGGGACAACATATTCAAATTTCAGGCTAATATCAGATACACATAAAATGTGGTGAATTTTTAAGTTCTGCCCTGTTGCAATGTCATCTTGTCTGAGTGGGTCTTACATTCTTGGGAATATCTCCAATTATACCAGTCCAATTGCAATAATATTCTACCATCAATTACAAAACATATAAATGAACATTTTTCATGTTTTACTCATTATCCAGTTCAGTCTATAAGGTCACCAAAATAAAGGACCAATCTCAGGATGAGCAGGTTCATAACATATTGACAACCAATCATGATAAAGGGACAATATCTCAACAACCATGCTGGATTTGGCAACTATATTTCACAGGAATGTAGATCAGACATAAATATACAACTTTCAAGTTTGGACCATCATCAAATTCTGAGTCTATGGTCATCAAATTCTTGGAAAACTGAATTAAAAGAAATGTGGTGTGTCATCCAGGTACAAAGTCAGTCCCAATCAATGAACCATATCTCTTTCCACACAGCAAATTAATTAAAACTGCTTAACAAGTATTTAGAGGGAATATAACCCTATAAGTTTCATGTTTTGAACTTTATCAAAATCAGAATATAAGGTCATCAAAATATAAGAAAATAGAAGACTGAGATAATCTCGGTTTGGATTTGACCTAGTCCTACTGAAGGAGTCATATCTATTCACACACATAGAATCAAGTAAAACTGTTTCATATGAATTTATATGAGACATAAGGCTACAACTTTCATGTTTTATATTTTCCCCAATTCCACTTCTAGGTTTATGAAATCATGGGTGAAAAATTCTGCTCTAACAACAAAATCAACAGAATCAGTTCTTGTTCTCTTGGATTACAACTTCCATCCAAGAGCTCTATTTCAATTACTCCATAATTCTCTCTAACCATGCATGATCAACATGTCATGAGAAGTTAATTTTAGTTGAGAAGAGGATAAATTACTTACCTATTGTCCCAAAATTGGAAAACCTTAGGCAGCTCACTCTTCTCCATCTCTTCTTCTTCTTCTTCTTCTTCTTTCCTTTGCTCTCTCTTTGTTTCTGGTATAACCCATAGTTTTCCCCTCAATTTTGACCCTTAGCAGATATAAACTTATTATAATAATATAAAATCATGGTGTTTCCTTTCCATTGGTTAGAAGGTCACTTTTCCTCTTTTAGTCCCTCTTCTTCACTCCTTAAGCACTTCCATCCATCTCCTAATTCCTAGATGCTCCTTATACTTTTAATTAAGCTCTAAAACACCATTATTTGTGATACTATAACATGCACACAACATGAAATATTTTGTCATATAATTATGCAAACACTGCATATATGTTCAAGCATCCCAAATGCAACGGTACAATTGTAATTGTCGTGTTTTTACAATTCACATGTCTAAATGATTATTTATCCTATGCATATGTTCATGTGAGATTTCATATTATTTGATATAGTGCATATGCTCATATGTGATTTCATATCATTTGTGCAATGAATATATTCATGTGATAATGCCAATAAATAGGGATAGGGATGTTACAGTAGAAGATGAGAGACCACAAAGATTTATAATGGTTTGAGTGTTAACAAATCCTATGTCCACTTTCCAATTCTCTAATTGGGAATTTCACAAGCTCGTACCAAACTTTACACTGTGTTTTATAGGGGTCATACACAATCTCAAAAGTGTTTTACAAGGCTCACACATAACCTATATAAGAGTTTTTTTTTTTTTTTTTTACAAATAAAGATAACTTTAAAACCTAATCCTAAAGGTGTTTAAAGGCTCACACTAAACCTTAACAACATAAATACAAAGAATTAATGAGATAGAGAGAGAGAGAGAGAGAGAAAGAGAGAGAGAGAGAGAGAGAGAGAGAGAAAGAGTTGAGAATTAAATTTATAAGAGTTTGGCTACATTAAATGTTATTCTTTTGCATTTAAGACCATTTAGGGGAGTATTTATAGGTTACACCCATCAAAGAGCTATTACAAACAAAAATTATCTCTATATCTCCAAAGTTGATGTCAAAATCTTACATTTAATACTTGTCAAACAAAAGCTGTGGTTGATAAAATGAAGTCGTAGTCGCGATTCATGTTTTGCTTTGGAATTTGCTCATTCGAAATGGAGATTTTTAATTATGTCTAACAATTAGTTACACATGGCATTTTAATATTAGCTCTTTCAAAAAATTAGTTATTGGATCCCTCTTAGAAGAGTTGAACATTATAGATTCTACTTGGGTCATGCTAGCTAACTGAGCACTGCTGCTTACCACGAATCAAGCTGAAGCTTTAGAGGTTTAAAGCTTTGCTAGATGCGTTCGTTATCAAAGAAGTTGTTGTCATAATTTTTGGACCTTTAATGAATGGTATGATAGATGGCTTGGTCTAATTGGATGCTTGAAATCCCTCTAAGGCCATTTGAAGGTAGCAGACACAATTCCTACTGCGATTGAGGTCGTGAATCAAATTGGATAGATTATGCCTCACTTTTCTTTAAATAATAGTCACGATTTATGAAACAATTTTGATTTTTTCTCTATTTAATTTCCAATGAGATTCTAACTTTATTTCTACTTCTAAAACACTTAAATAAGATGTTAGAAACCTTTCAATCTATGTAATCAAGATTAAAAGAAAGTTTTGACTTAGGTTAGACTAACATAGTCCAACAATTTCAAAGAAAACAATCAATAGAATAAGTTAGCTAGAGGATCAACTTCACTTATTAACAAGTTATGGTTTCTAATCTGTCATTCAATTGTTTCATTCATCTAGTGTTGCTATAAGATTATTTAGGTGATTAATTAATCTCTCTCAAGTATCAATTAACATACAAAAACATGTTAAACTAAATGTCTTTCAACATAATAGTTAAACATCTTATTACTGTCAAACAATGCAAGATCCTCATGATAAAAATAAACTGTTAAGGTCTCTCTACATGTAATAGATTAAGGAAATAATTAATGGTCCATTTCATGAAAAACATCTTTCGATAGTAGATTCACAAAACTCAATATGATTAAGGGCCCTTTAATAAAAAAACATGAATGTTCATAATGATTGGTAATACAATGATGAATACAAACAAAAGAACTTAGATTAGAAAACCATAAAATTTATACAAGATCCATCTACATCCCTAACATAAAGAAAATTATCTCATAATGGAAGAAGGAAAAGAAGGAACAATCTAACTAATGATATTGGAAGCCGTTGACTTTAATTCTTCAAGCTCTTGAATGATTAACCTCTTGCTCCTTTTTACTCCTAAACCCTTGTTTGATTGATTTCTTGGCTTTTTGGGTGGTGATTTAATGATTATTAATGCCCAATTGATGGAGTTTTTCCTCCTTTTATAGTGCTATTAAGGTATTTACTAAGTAGGAAGCTTAAGGAATTGGAAAAGGAAGAAATTGGAGAAGATTTAGAAATCCTATTTTTGACTTTCTCGGGCACATGACCTTGTGCATGGCCATGCCTTTTTGTGATTCCTCAGGAATGGACATGTCATAGTCTCAATTTTCTACTTTGTAAGAGATGGTTATGTCTAGGAGTATAACTATGTCTATAAGGAGCATGGCCAAGTGAATGGCCATGTCAGGAGGCAACATGATTATGCTTATTTATGACCCATTTTGACCTTAAAGATGTCTGAATTAGCTTAGGCATAAATCATAAAATTGTATCCCTATGTGTTATATTTCTAATGCCTTTTGAATCATCTTATTTAGAATTTTGGAGAGAGAGATATTCCTAAAATGCCAAGTTGTGCTCAAAACTAAAACTTAGTTGCTATTTCTTGCTCTTTGGTAACTTTTCTCCTTTTTAACCCTACGAAACACAAATATCTTTCATAAGGTTCTTTTATAGTTTAAATACAATAATGAGCTTTAATATTTTAATAAAATTAAACTACATAAGGAATTTAAGATGGAATCGCAAAGAGGCATAACCATGGTCCTAGTAGTATTCCTTAAGAAAAGTAAACCTTACTTTTTATTCTCTCCTAATCTTTTCTTTTTTCAATCCCTAAGATTCCTACTTAGTAAACACCTTAAGAGCTTCATAAAAGGAGGCGAAGCTTATGAATTTAAGCATGAAATAACCATTCTAAAAGCAAAGAAATCTATCAAGTAAGGGTTAAGGAGCAAATAGAAGGAAGAGGACAATCATTCAAGAGCTTAAAGAATTAAAGACTATGGCTTCAAATATAATTAGTTTGATTATTTTTTTTTTCTATTTCTTCCATTATGAGTTAATTTTCTTCATGCTAGTAACCATTATGAGCTTTATGTTAATAATTGTACAAACCTTAATCATATAGAGTTTTATGAATTAGATATTGAAAGATGGTTTTTATGAAATGGTCCTTCAATGACTCCCTTAATCTATTATGTGTTAAGAGAACTTAATATTTTATTGCTATTGCTAGGATGTTGCTTTGTTTGACAATAACATGATGTTTAACTATTGTGTTAAGAGACTTTTAGCTTAACATATTATTGTATGCTAATTGATACTTTGAGAGATTAATTAATCACTTAAGTGATCTAATAGTAACACTAGATGAATGAATCAATTGAATGAAAGATTAAAAGCCGTAAATAGTTAAAAAGTGAAATTGAACTGTTAGCTAACTTATTATATTGATTATTTTCTCTGTAATTACTTTGTTTATAGTTTACTTAGTTTTAATTCTTAGTTTAAACCTTCTTACACTTAGGATTTCTAGAAAATACAAGGACTAAGACATTTACCACTTATTGTGTAATTCTCATGAAAGAAATATATGTACTCTTTCACACTTTATTACTTGTCAACCTGTGCATTTGTTGTTTAAAGGTATGTTACACTTAGCACACCCATCACATTACATGTAACAAAAATGGAAAATGGAAAATTGAATTGATTCCTATTATATATATTATCATTAATGCTTAAAATTTATTAAAACTAATATATATGCCTCAATATGTGAATCCACCAAGGGCAAGACAATCTTCACCATAGAGAACCACAATCATTCTCAAATTCTTTGAGCTCGACTTTTAATAATATTCATTTAGGAGAATAAGGAAAATTATTAAACCTCAAGGTTCCATGTCTTATTTTGATGATTATAAACAAGTTAAAAAGCTAATCTTTGTCCTAGTTGTTTATGTTAAAACTTGTAGGTATATCAAGTTTTTTGTCTATGATGATTGGAGATGAAATCATGGTTAGAAACTGAAAGTATTAGGGAGTGAAGGTTAAAGCAAACTCAGCCTAGTAAACTAATGGTTGTTGTCTTCATCCAATAAGCTTTGTAGACTTGGCAACATGTATTAAAGATATCATAACAGGCATCGAAGAAGCACTTCAACATAAGTAAAGCTTTCTAGACCTTCTGATGGCTATTGCCTATATTCCCAATAGACATTGGACAATTAATTTGACATTGCAATGGGCATTAATCTTCGCAATGGGCATTAGTATTGCCTTCACAACAAGCATTGCACTTTTGCAATAAGTGTTGGACAAAAATGCCTTAAATTGAGCAAAACTATCTAGAACCTAAAACAGGTGTTGGTCCATCTCAACAGGCTTTGCAAAAGCTTTCTAAATTAAGCCAAAGTCTCTAAACCCCCCAATGAGGCATACTCAATACTCAACATGCATTGAACATATCCAACGGGGATTGGAAGTTCACCAATAAGCATTAGTTAAATGCTCTAATTTGAGGTTTGAGCACATGACCCCTTAATGAGGGACACTCATATCTCAATAGGCATCAAAGTTGCTACTAATGAGCTTTGCAAACAATCGAACAATCGAACAATCATTAAAGGGCTTGTGTAGACCTTGAAAAATAGAGAATCAAGTTATTACTTTCTGGGAATCAATAACATACATTGATCCTCCTCCAACACGCATTGAAGTTCAAAAATAATAACTATTATTTTTATCCAAATGTTATCGAAGAAAAAGTGATTTAAGCCTTTTTAAAAGTCAAAAGAGGAGCCTTAAGTCAAGTTCTCTCTAACAGTTAGTCCCAACAGACATTTCATTAAAGCCAATGACCATTGAAGATGTATTTTGATTGACAACCACCCATTTATATGAAATCAATGATAGTTGATGTCTTAGTAAAGGGCGTGGGGTTATTTTAATGTGCATTGATAACTTGTAATTATAATGTGAAGTGACATCTTCTTTTTCTAATAGCTAGTTCTTTGTTTATGCTATAAAAGGACCCACTCTCAACAAAAATACATAGAGAACTATTCCATTAAGTGAGTATTCCATTGTGAAAGCTTTTCTTAACTAAAAAGGTGAACAAAAAGTGATCTAGCAATAAAAAAAAGTTAAGTATTCAAAACTTGCAAAAATTATCTTCAAAATAGAGTTTAAAGAATACGCTTTCTAAAAATTCTCTTCATATTCTCAACCTTATTAAGCATACTTTATGAGAAGTACTTTTAGTGTCTTATTATTTGAGTGAAAAAAGTTCTTCCTCCTTCTTAAATTATTGTATTTGTTTTGAGAAAACCTTAGGTTAGGAAATCTTAAAAACTAGATCTTGTGAAAGGTTTAAGGTAGTGCCTAGAAATTACTTTAGGCTAAGGTTAGTAGTCATTGTGATATACTTGTTACAGGTTGATAGAGCATGAAAATATATCACTTGTAAAGGCTTGGTAAGTGCTTGAAAACTTACTTGTGTAAAGGTAGTTGATAGTGCCTTGAGCTATTAAGATAGTGAAGGCTCTAATCAAGATACTAGAAGAGAGGACATAGGTTAGTTGTGCTGAGCCTTTATAGCTTGTGTGTATTGATTCTTCATCTTTTTTGCATTTAATTTTAATTGTTAATACTTGTTATTACCTTATTCCACCCTCCCTTCTAGGGCACCAAGGGACAATAATTGGTATTAGAGCTGGTCTCTTCATTAAAGCTTAAGTGCTCAAATGAAAGATCATGACAACTCATGAAGATTCACGAGCCTCCATTCTTTGAGGAGATGATTATGGTTACTAGAAGAATCATATGGAGATTTTCCTTGACATTGAAACCATTAATCTATGGGACATTGTTGAGGAAGGAAGAGAGTTCCAATAAAGCTAGTTAGAGATGTTCCAGTACCTAGCCCAAATATGAGTGGACAGGTGAAGAAAAGAAGGCAAACCTCAAGAATAGAAGAATAATGCATGTTCTCTTTTGTGCAATCCATAAATCTTAGTATGCTAGGTTACAAATGTGTACATTAGCTAAAAAAATATGAGACATATTGCAAACTCAGCATGAAGTAACTAGTGAAGTAACAAATACACACATACATGTATGAAATATTTGTCCAATAACTTGGTGAAACTATTACTAAGATATACAGTAGATTCACAGACATTATGGGCACTCTTATCAAATGAGGACATCATAGCCAAAATTTTGAGAACACTTCTCAAAGATAAATGGAAATCTAAAAAGATAGTTATAGAAAAAGCCAATAAGTTGGAAGCCCTATCATTTGATGAGCTTGTGGGAAAGCTATTGGCTCTTGAGATCACTCTTGAGAAGCCCGCTGAAAGTAGTGGAATGAAAAAGAAAGACTTGGCTCTGAAAGCCAAAGAGGTACATTCTGAATCTCCATCCACCTCTTCTTACTAACATCTTTCTCTCTAATGATGATGAAAATAGTAGTGAAGATGAACATCTTGCCATTATCATCAATCAAGTAAAGAAATTCCTCTCAAACAAAAGGGGTATAAAGGTAAGGAACTATAAAAAGAAAGGCACTAAGAGTAAACTTACGTGCTATAGATGATATAAGAAAGGACATATAAAATTAGACTGTCCTGAGATCAAGAAAAGTAAGCTTCCTCCTAAAAAGTACACCTTCGAGAAAGGTAAGGAAGCATACAAAGCTACTTAGGATAATACTAGTGACTCCGAACCTAATGAAGATGAAACAAGAAAGGAGCTAGCTAACCTTTGTCTTATGGCAACTAAGGATCAATCAAATGAATCTCAAGTGAACACACATCCAACAGTGATAGTGATGGTGAAAAAAGGTAAATCCTTTTAAGTCCTAGTCTAGAAATAAGTTATACTCTATTATCACTAAACTCACTATGAGCATTGAGACTCTCAAGTCTAATACCTCTTCTCTTCAAAAGGAGAACAAATCGTTGACAAAAAGTGCTAGGAGTCATGAAACTATAGCTAAAGAGGTTGAATCTCTCACAGCTGAGAACCTTAAGTTAAAGGAAAATCTTAATAATTTCATTAAAGGAAAGGAGAAATTAGACTCCATTTTTGAGGCACATAGAAGTCTGTCCATCAAATATGGATTAGGCTATAATGCCACTACTTCAATGCTCCCTCCTCTTTTCAAATGGACTTTGTCAAGGCCAAAAAGAATAATGCTTCTAACCATGTTATAAAGCAAAAAGTTTCTAAAAAGGGAAATGCCACTAATAAAGGCTCAAGAGGGAAGTCTCAACATAATCACACATGATTGCGAAATACTTCCCATAAATCAAATTATGTTTACATGTATCACTCTTACAAGCCTAAGAGGAAAGAATGTGTAAAGACACAAAAATTCGTATAATTATAGGCATAGACACACACAACACAAAAGAGTTCCTCACTTGAGAAATACTCCTAGACACATTACTTAATGAAGTTACAAATTTAAGAGACACTATATGCATATACCACTTAGAATTAGGACATTAGCTCACTTTAATAGTGATTGTTTCTATTATGGTATATATGGCCATATTGCCTATCATTACTAATCTAAAAGGCATAATGAGCAGTTGGCAAGAGCTAAATCTGTCCAAGACCTAGGAAGGTTTAGATACCTAAGACATAGTCTTTTTTATTTTGCAGATGTGCTTAAAATTCCAAGTTGGAGAACAAAAGTGGTATGTTGATAGTGGATGTTCAAAGCACATGACAAGAGAAAAGAAGTTCTTCACACTATTGGAGAAGATTAAAGGTCTTAGAAATATTTCTTTTAGAGATAATAACAAAGCCAAAATCATTAGCATAGGTAAAGTTCGTAAGGATGATGACTCTCTTATCCTTGATAAAAATTTGCTTGTTGATGGACTCAAGCATAACTTGATAAGTGTAAGTAAGTTGTGTGACAAAGTCCTCAGAGTTATGTTTGAGCCATAAGCATGCTATGTATCAAGAATGAATGACCACAAAATTTTTTTTATTGGAAGAAAAGTTCATAATATCTATATTTAAATTCTTTTGCTAACCATAATGCAAAGTGTTTAGTCTTTATAATGGATGAAGGTAAAATTTGGCATATGAGGCTAAGACATGCTAGCATGGAACTCCTCAATAAGCTAGAGAGAAGGAACTTGGTTAAAGATTTACCTGAAATCAAGTTCATAAAGGAAAGAGTTTATAAAGCACGTTAAAGAGGTAAATAAATTAAATCCTCATTCAAAGCTAAAAATAAGGTAAGTTTTTCTAGACCATTGCTTCACATAGATTTATTTGGCCCCACTAGAGTATCTAGCTTAGAAGGCATACATTATGCATTTGTCATAATAAAAAATTACTCTAGATATGCTTGGATATTGCTCATCCCTCACAAGGATTCTTATTTTAATACTTTTAAATCCTTTGCCAAAAGAATTCAAAACCAAAAGGAATTGAAAATATTTTCCATTAGAAGTGACCATGGCAGTGAGTTTGAGAATGCTAAGTTTCATAGCTTTTGTAATGAATATGGTATCTCAGACAACTTTTCAACTCATAGAACTTCTTAACAAAATGGGGTAATGGAAAGGATGAATATAACTCTTTAAGAAATGGCAAGAACCATGTTGAATGAGTACAGTCTTCCTTAGTACTTTTAGGCTGAAAATGTACACTTTTTACTATCTCTTAAATATAGTCTTAGTGAGACCCTCGTTAAAGAAAACTTCGTATGAGTTGTGGAATAATAAAAAGCCCAAGATTGCATATTTCAAAGTTTTTGGTTGTAAGTATTATATTCTAAATACTAAAGACAACCTTGGTAAGTTTAACTCCAAATCTAATGAAGTAATTTTCCTTAGATACTCTACTACTTGTAAAGGGTATAAAGTATTCAATAAAAGGACACTTTTTGTAGAGGAGTCTATGCATGTTGTATTTGATGAATATGATCCCACTTCTTTAAGAAAAGAAAAAGATGTTTATGATTTTATAGGTCCATTGAGTGAGCTAAACATTTGAGAAGAAGGAAAGAATATGGATAAGCCACAAGACATAAGGAATGAAGGAAATGAAGATCCATCTCTTCCTACTCCCAGTGAAGAGCAAACTGAGCTAGAAAGGGATTAGATTGTTAGGAAAGATCACCTAAGGGATCTTATCATTAGTGATCCATCAAGTTGGGTAACAAGTAGATCATCTTTTAGAAATACATGTACTAATCTTGCTTTCGTATCCCTTATTGAGCCTAAAACCATAAATAAGGCTATTAGAGATGAACATTCGGTTCTTGCTATGCAAGTGTGGACCTTAGTTCTTAGACCTCATAATCATCTTATTATTGGAACCAAATGAGTCTTTAGAAATAAACTTGATGACCATAGAGATATTGTTAGGAACAAGGCTCGGTTAGTAGCAAAAGGCTATAGCCAAGAACAAGGGATTGAGTTTGACGAGACTTTTGCATTTATAGCCATACTTAAAACCATTAGAATTCTACTTGCATTTGCATCTCATATAAATTTTAAGTTATATCAAATGGATATCAAAAGTGCTTTTTTGAATAAGTACATTGATGGGGAAGTGTATGTTGACAACCTCCTAATTTTGAAAGCCATTGCTTTCCTAATCATGTGTTCAAGCTAACAAAAACCTTATAGGGTTGAAGTAAGCTCCAAGAGCTTGGTATGAGAGGTTGAGCAACTTTCTTGTAGAAAAAAGGTTCTCCAAAGGTTTGGTAGATACAACTCTTTTTTCTAAGATAAAAAAAGGGACATATTATTAGTGCAAATATATGTAGATAATATCATATTTAGTGTTGATAATGTTTGGTTATGTGAAGATTTTTCTAAAGTAATGAAAAGTGAGTTTGAAATGAGCACGATGAGAGAACTCAAATTCTTCCTTGGATTACAAATTAAATAAAGAAAAGAGGGAACCTTCATCAATCGAGCAAAATATATAAAGCAACTAATCAAAAGATTTGGCATTAACAACAACAAACCTTATAAAACTCTTATGAGCACCAACATCAAGTTAGGCATGGGAATGTGGACCAAAAGCTGTATAAAGGTATGATTAGTAGTCTATTCTATCTCACAATCTGTAGACTTGATATTATATTCAGTGTTTGCTTATGTGCTAGATATCAATCTAATCCTAAAAAGTCTCACTTACATGTTGTGAAACATATATTCAAGTATCTTGTCGATACCCTTAACTCAGGACTTTGGTATCTTAAGAGTTCTTCATTTGAGTTAAATGCATTTTCTGATACTAATTTTGTTGGGTGTACCTTAGATAGAGACAACATTTCAAGTGTATGTCAATTACTTGGTCAATATTTAGTGTCTTTGAGTAGCAAAAAGCAAAACTCAGTTGCTTTATCAACTACTGAAGCTGAATATGTAACAACTGGCCTATGTTGTGACCAAATACTATAGATGAAACAATAACTTCTTGATTACAATGTTGTTGTAAAATAAGTTGCTACTAAGTGTGATAACACTAGTGCTATAAACTTATCTAAAAATCCCATTCAACATTCTAGAAGTAAGCATATAAACATTAAACATCACTTTCTTAAGGATCATGCTAATAATGGAGATATTATGTTGAAATTTGTTGATATTAATTATTAATTGGTAGATATTTTCACTAAATCTCTTTATGATGAAAGGATGCAATTCATTAAAAGAGAACTTGGCCTGATTGATGGAAATACCTTAGATTAGCTTCAAACAAGTTTATCTTATTTGAAGTCATTTATAATCTTTATTGTATGTGATGATATTTGATCACTGTTTAAGTCTTTAGATTCAATAACTAAAGATTTTAATTATGTATGTTGTTGATTAAACTGTCCAAATGTTAGTTGAATTCATGATCTTTTTATTGAATTTGATTAATAACACTCATCAGCTAAAGCTTTCATAAAGTGTGACTTTGAAAAATATGTTTTAAACTATGTTTTGATTAAGAAACATGGCCAACAACTGCTGTGAATCTCACAATGACCATTGTGCTACATTGCTTCTGTTGGTCACAATGATCATTGTGTATCCCCAATGACCATTGTGTATCCCCAATGACCATTGTCACCATACTATGGCTATTGCGAACCATCCACCATCGTTGGTTGAAGAACTCTTACAAGAGTAAGTTAACGGTCATGTCCAATAGCTGTTGCATAACTCGCAACAACTATTGAACATTCCCTATGGTCATATTTTTTAAAAAGGGGAACCTATCAAATTTTTATTTACACATCTTAAACCCTAAAATTAGTTTTACTTTCAGCTATTGCCTTGCTTTGTCTTCATCTCTCTCTTAAATTCTACTGTAATTTTCTATATTTTACTTGCATTAATCCCTCAAATCACTCATGGCACTTAAGCTTAAGATCTAAAGCTATGGAAAATCTGGCATCAATGTTGGCTCAGTAGAAGAAAAGAATAGCAGAGACATCAAACATAGATTTACATCAGAAAAAGAAACCCAAGGCAAGTCATGATTCAAAAGGGAAGGGAAAGACAACTGAAACAAAGCATGCCCTTAAACCTAGCTCTAAACGTGCAACTGATCCTTTAACCTAACAATTTCATCTTAAACATGAAAAAGAAAAACTTTTAGCTAAAAAACTACTAAAATAATAGCTTGGTAATGGGAAGTTTCTAGAATGGAATGATCTTCGAAGATATGGCTTAGTGGAGCAGGTTGAAGAGTTATTAGTGGAAATTGGATGGGAATTATTCTACCATATTAGGGAACCCTCATACTTGGAACTAACTGTGGAATTCCTCACTTCATTAGAAGTTTTGGAGAGCGATTATGATGTTATACTGAAGCAGGAATAATCAAATTCAGGCTTTTTAGGGGAAAAGTACAAGATCAGGCCAAATGATTTGGCTAGATGCTTTGATGCTTCCAATTCGAGTATGACAAATCCTCCTCCAACCTTCAAAGTGGATGTCAACCAATTTTGGAGGTCTGTAACTAATGGAACAAGTAATTACAATAATAACAATAATAATAAGGCTTCAAAGATTAATAGTCAAGCCTTAAGGATTGCCCATAGATTCATTACCTGGAACATCAATGAAAAGGGGCCAATCAAATGGCAACTGCACCTTGATGGATTTATTTTACCTTTGGTGCATGAAGAATAAGTAAAAGTTGAACTCACCTTAGCTGCTGCTGTAGAGAATTGATGGACAAATTGACAAGCCCAATGCCTTTGTGATGGCTCACTACATCATCAATATTGTAAAATTTGTGAAGGCCATTCTCAAAATTGAGGCAGAGCTTGAAGGTACTAACTTGGTGTTGGAGAAGCTACCTAACAATGAAACTATTAGAGAGAAAATGCTATTGAGTATGGGTATTATAGGCATCAAATTTTAGACCTCTGGATACAATGCCTAATGATGAGAATCACTAAATTAAATCCCCAAAATGCAAAGGGGAATTGCTCAAAGTAAGGGTTGAAAAATATAAGAAACCTTAGAGAAGTTAAAACCAATCCTAAAGACTAAGCCAAATCCTAGTCAAGGCTGAATAACCTTTCTAAAACCTTAACTCATGGAACTTTCTAGAAGTGCTCCCCACATTAAACTTTAAGAGTGCACAACCCTGATAGAAGCATGTACAACCCATTCTTGGCTGTAGAACCCATATACAAATCCTAATTCTAGGGACAACACTCCTCTTACTTGTGATTAGTTGTGTTCATGGTGCAGCCAAAACTATTTCTAGCATCGTACACTCACACAACACCTATAAATACCCCCCATTTTGAAGAAATGGGATAGGGTTGGAAACCCTAAGGTTACTTTATAGAAATAATCTCCCAAACACCCTTAAAAATAGAAAACTAAAACCCTAACCCTATCCAACCCTCTCTACAGTAGCACTAGACCTTTTTTCCTTTATGTTTATATGTTCCCTAAGCAATATTGGAGGATATTAAGTTAACCATGAGCTTTTGAGTGCAAAGGCACTATTAGAACATCCTAGAGACTTCTCTTTCTCTTATTCTTCATCCCCTTTCCCTTTTTTTTTTGATTTGAGACCTAGAAAATGAGGGCTATACAACCCTCTTCTTGGGCTGTACAGCTGATATCCTTTGGCTGTACAACCTAAGTTTCCTGCAATCTAACATAAAATCTTCATCTTTTTCCTTTTGGATTTCTTGATTTTAAGGGAGTTTTTTGGGATGTATTGGCCCTAGGCACCAAGAAGACGGAGGGAGGGGGTTTGAATTGGTGTATAAAAAAAATTAGAGTAAAGAGGTAGATAAGAGTAGAGAAAGAGGCACATAATTTGTAGTGATTCGGGTATAATCGACCCTATGTCCACTCGCTAATTCTCTGCAATTGAGTGTTCCACTAACTTCAAATGGTGTTTCTAAGCTCACACCTAAATTTTACACTTGTGCTTTCAAGGCTCAGACAACAACCTTTACACTTATGTTTTTAAGGCTTATATAATAACCTCTTTTTAGTGTTTTTACAGGCTCACACTACATCCTTTACAAATGGTGTTTATGCTCACACGAAACAATCACTTAAAGAATAGAAAAGGTTGAGTAGCAAAATTGCAATAGCTTAGTTATAAATTAATGAATTCTCTTGCATTTACATCTGTTTGGTGAGGTATTTATAGCCTTTACCCACCAAAGAGACATTGCAATAAAACTGGTAGCAAATCTCCAAAGTATACTAGACAGATTTTGCATTAAATGCTTGTCAGGATTCATTTGTGATCACTACCACTCTTTTGCAGTTGCAATTTTCTAATTTCCATACGGGAGCCTAAAATTGCGGCGAAAATCCCCGTGTGTGTCTAACGGCTAGTCCACGTGTCATCTTATTGGTTCACCAGAAAAATATAATCGTTGCCTTTCACCTGCTTATAAAAGTAGTGATTGCGATTTTTCTTGTACAGGGCGCGACTTAGGATGTGAATTCATCTGTCAAAAAGTTCATCTTTTTCTTTATGATTCGCGATTGCTACCCATAGGTTGCCATCGTGATTTTTGTCTTCCGATAGTCACCTGGGACACTTGTCATGTTGTGGTTATGGACTTGATTCCCTCTTGGGTTACTATGAAATTTGTAGTCACCACTAAGGCGTGACACAAACCCGAATTCGTCTATGAATTTGGCACTTCCATCTTTGAATGGGTCTCGGCAGAGAAGTGGCCCGCAAATTCACCTGTCCAATTTTTCAACCTGCCTTAATCTAAGTCGCGATCGTGATATTTGAAGTTGTGATAGCGAATTAGGAGACATTTTGCTTTCTGTTGGCCCTTAGCACTAAGAAGGGGGTTGAATTGGTGTGTGAAAATTAAAAAATAGAAGAGTAGAAAAGAAATGAAAAGACACGATTTATAGTGGTTCGAATATAATCGACCCTACGTCCACTCCCCAATTCTTAGTAATTGGATATTTTACTAACTATCAATGGTGTTTTCAAGCTCACACCAAATTTTTACACTTGTGTTTTCTAAGGCTCACACAATTACCTTTACACTTGTGTTTTAGAGGTTCACACAACAACCTTTACACTTGTGTTTTTCAAGCTCACACAACAACCTCTCTAGAGTGTTTTAATAGGCTAACACTTCAACCTTTACAAATGGTGTTTGTGCTCACACCAAACAATCAATTAAAGAAGAGAAAAGATTGAGTAGCAAAATTACAAGAGTTTGGTTATAAAGTTATTAATTCTCTTGCATTTACATTTATTTGGTGAGGTATTTATAGCCTCTACCCACCAAAGAGATATTGCAATAAAATTGGTACAAAATCTTCAAAGTGTACTAGACAGATTTTGCATTAAATGCTCGACAGGATTCATTCATGGTCGCTACTACTCTTTCATGGTCGCAAATTCTAAATATCCATGCGGGAGCCAAAAATTGCAGTGAAAAATCCCGTTTGTGTCTAACGGCTAGAACATGTGGCAGCTTCTCATTGGTTCACCAGGAAAATATAGTCGTTGCCTTTCAACTGTTAAATAAAAGTAGTGGTCGCGAATTATTTTATGCAAGACGCGACTGAGGACACGAATTCATCTGCCAAAACCTGCATTCTACATTTTATGAATTACAGTCGCTACCAACTCATAGCCTTCACGATTTTTGTCTTCCAACGGTCACCTGGGACACTTGTCATGATCTGGTTGTGGACTTGCTGCCATCTTGAGTTACTTTGAAATTCACGATCATGATTGAGGTGTGACACACACCGCGAATTCGTCTGGCATTTTTGGACTCATTCTTTTGAATGAATCGCGACTAAGAATGGCTCTGCGATTTCCCCTGCCTGATTTTCAGCATGTTTTAACATGAGTCGAGGTCGTAAATCTTGGATTACGGTCGCGATTTACATGTTACTTTTGAGTTTAACAATCTCTTCTTGAGAGATTTATCCATTTCTGTAAAATCAACACTTATTTGAAATATTAGTGATGATCAATCTCCTTTGTCAAGATCAAAAGAGGTTCTAGACTTAGGATTAACCATCCTAGTCCAATAATCTCCCCCTTTATGATTTTGATAACTTGGATTGATCCAAAGTGAAAAATAAATGTAGAAAAGTAAAATTGAATCATACTTTGAATTGATGATCACTTAAGACGCTTAGCAAAGATTTCAGTGTGAAGTTAAGTTGCTTCTTAGTTGCTCCCCTTCAACTTATGCACTCACTCTCCATTAATTAGTTATCTCTCCTTTGGATAATTTTTCATTTGTATCTTATATGATCTTATCTCTCCCCCTTTGGCAAGATAAAAAAGGTTAGATAAGACAAAACATAATTAAAGGGAAAGTTAAGAAGACGAAATATAATTAAAGGGAAAGTTAAGGCATAAATTATTAAGGAGCATAAGAAAAGGTATGAAGCAAAAATATGCAAGGAAAAACATTAATCATAAAGATAAAAGTAATTGCTCAACACAAAGATATGCAAAAAAGAACAAACTTTTATAGATATATCAATTGTGGGATCATAAAGTTTTCAATTACAAAATATAAACTAGGAAAAGAGAATACAAAAAGATCCCTAAACTAGAAAGTAGGAGACTTATCATCATTACTAGAAGTGTCTCCAACTTAACCATCGTTGGCACCTTCAGTTTCTTCACCATATTTAACCTCATCATTGCCGACTTCCTCTTGAGTATCTTCAAATTCTGTAAAGTCTGGAAGATGGCAAGGTGGAATTCTGAGTTTCTCTTAGAGATCTACCATATCATTGTGGAGGTGGGAGAGGAATAGAGATCGTCTCTTCATCATACGCATAAGCTTATCAAGCTTGCTATTGATAGTGGAGAGGGATACTTTAGACTTAGGCTTAGGTGGTGGAGTAGAGGGAGAAACTTCTTCAATACGTAGACACGTCTGCTTGGAAGCTTGCGAGCTCTCCATACGCTGAGCTCCAAAAGTGCCAAGAAGGTATATGTAGGAATCTGGATGAATTGCCTTGGCGTTGATGACATAGGTGAGGTCCAAAAAGTTATGAGAGGGTAGATACTTCTTAGTGAGTAGCTTTTCCTTATCCTCATTAAGGGCTCCCACAAATTGATAGATTGCGGTGACGTGAGAGGGGAGCAGAAATTGACTATTCGGCTTCGTGCTCATGTGGATCAGTTGATCCATGAGATAGCAGCTGGTTTGGAGCAGTTTGTTCTTCACAAGACAAAAGAGGAATGCAAGATCCTTTTGTGATACCTTCTCATTCCCATCACCCCTTGCATTAATGGAGAAGGTGATGATGCGGTGAAGAATCCACAAGGGCAAAGTCTTTATGTGCTTTGCAAAAGAGGATCTTAGGTCGTGTCTCGCTTCGATCGAAATTTCTGCCTAAAATTCTGAATATATAACATTGAGAGCGAAAATAATGAATGGAATATGCTCACCGATTTAGAGGTTAAAGAGGTAGGACAATTGCTCGAAGGTGATGAAGTACGAATCCCAAAAAATGCGAAAGATGAGACCATACTGCCTGGCAAGAGACTCTGCTTTACAGCTCAGCTCAACCGTGTATATGAATTCTTGGACTATCTCCTCATACCTCGGTTCATCTCTAAAAATGAATTCATTCCAGCCAAGGTTAGACAAGTATGCTCTGATTTCATTGTGTAACCCAAGGGTTTCAAGTAGAAAGATGGAGGGTATTTTGTTAGGTAGGATGACTTTGGAGAGGTTTGCCTTATACCTCTCCTTTTCTTCACATGTCACTCCCTTCATATAGATGAGGGAAGGAGGAGCAGAGGGTTGTGCTATACCCTTGCGTTTCTCAGCTCTGGAAAATTTCTTTGGTGCCATAAAGAACTTGAGAGAATTTGAGAGATTTAAAGAGTGATTTGAGGAAGAGAAGATGTTTGGAGTAGATATGAGAAAACCACTGTTGAAGGGGGTATATATAGCCCTTGAAGAGGTATATCAATAGCTAAAAATGGCTAGAAAAAGATTTATGAAGGGTTGGAAATGGTTGGCCATCAAATCACATAAATGTGAGGCGGTTATTCTAATTCGCGTTTGCGAATTTTCTAGTTGCGGCCATGAATTCTAGAAAATATTAGTAACGGACAAAATTTTGTCAGGAATACGCACTATAATGGTCATAATTTTGAAATTAATGACCGAAATTTGCGGTGGAAAGGGATTTCGCGACCGCAAATTGATATTTGGCAGCCGGGTGAAATTGACTTGTGATTCGTGACCGTGAATAAAGAATAGCGATCGCGAATTATGAGTCAATAAGGATAAGAATGAATGATTTTGAAAAACTTGTGATCCATTAGAAATTAATAATAAAACCATCCATAACAATCATCAATCAAACATATCACACACATCACAATTAAACATAAGATCAAACAAAAATTTTCACTTGAGGGAGCTTCCATCAAGCATTCTCAATTCTCTCTTAATGAAGTTTCATCTTTTCTTCATTTACAGGTTTAATGAAAATATCTACAAGTTGATGATTAGTGTCAATGAATTCTAACACAACATCACCTTTTTGCACATGATCTCTAAGAAAGTGATGCCTAATATCTATGTGCTTACTTTTAGAGTGTTAGATGAGATTCTTTGAAAGATTAATCGCACTAGTATTGTCACATTTGATAGGAATGTGATCAATTGCTTTGCCAAAGTCCTTCAATTGTTTCTTTATCTAAAGAACTTGGGTACAATAATAACCCATAGCCACATACTCGGCTTCTGCAGTGGACAAGGCAACCGATACTTGCTTCTTACTAAACCAAAAGACTAAACAATCTCCTATAAATTGGCAAATCTCGAAAGTGCTTTTTCTATCTAAGAGACTTCCTGCATAATCTGCATCCGAATACCCTACTAGGCTAAAGAATGTGTTCCTAGGATACCATAGTCCTAAGTGAATAGTGCCATGCAAATATTTGAAAATTCTCTTCACAACATTCAAATGAGACTCTCTTGGAGAGGATTGAAACCTAGCACACATGCAAACACTAAACATTATATCCGACCTAGAGCAGTAAGATAGAGTAGAGATCCGATCATACCTCGATATCTCTTTTCATCTACCACCGTACTCGATTCATCCTTGTCTAGCTTGATGGTACTACTCATCAGAGTTTTTGCCACTTTGCATCCTTCCATGCCAAATTTCTTTAGAAATTTCTTTGTGTACTTGGCTTGGTTGATGAAGATTCCTTCTTTGAGTTGCTTGATTTGTAGACCAAGAAATAATTTGAGCTCTCCCATCATGCTCATTTTAAATTCTCTAGTCATACACTTAGCAAAATCCTCACAAAGAGATTCATTAGTAACACCAAAGATAATATCATCAACATAGATTTAGACAATTAAAATGTCATGCTTGTGCTTTTTAAAAAATAATGTAGTATCAACCTTTCCTTTCTCAAAATCATTTTCTAAAAGAAACAAACTAAGCCTTTCATACCAAGCTCTTGGAGCTTGTTTCAATCCATACAAGGCTTTATTTAATTTGAAAACATGGTTTGGAAAACAATGTGATTCAAAACTGGGAGGTTGTTCAACATAAATTTCCTCCTCAATAATGCCATTTAAAAAGCACTTTTAACATCCATTTGAAAAAGTCTAAAATTCATATGACATGAAAATGCTAAGAGAATCCTAATGGCCTCTAATCTTGCTACAGGGGCAAAGGTTTCATCATAGTCTATGCCTTTCTCTTGGTTGTGTCCCTTAGCAACCAATCTAGCCTTGTTTCTAGTGATGACACCTTGCTTCTCTAACTTGTTCTTAAACACCCACTTTTAACCTATAATTGGGTGTTCTTTAGGCATAGGGACAAGTTCCCATACTTTGTTTTTCTCAAATTGGTTGAGTTCTTCTTGCATAACAAGTGCCCAACTTTCATCATCAATAGCTTCATCAATTGACTTCGGCTCTAATTTAGAAACAAATGCAAGATTATTATCTAAAGGATGAAGTTGAGATCTAGCACTTACACCCTTAGAGGTATCACCAATAATCAAGTCCTTAGGGTGATACTTGGAGAATCTCCAATCTTTGGGTAGATTTTATCTTGGTTCATCTTCTTGTTGATGTTGTGGTTCCTCATCCATCCTTGATGATTCACCTCCTTCCATGTCTTTATCATCTTTTCTTGTAGTTTCTTCTAATTCTAGCTTTTCAAGATCACCTACAAGATCATCAACAAATACTCCCTTCCTAAGATCAAGTTTACTAGACTCATCAAAGACAACATTCATAGACTATTCAACTACCAATGAACTTTTATTGAAGACTCTATATGCATTGCTTGAGGTGGAATAGCCTAAAAAGATTCATTCATTAGTCTTGAAATCAAATTTCCCAAGATTATCCTTGGTATTTAAAATATAACACTTACATCCAAATACTCTTGGATATGAGATCTTGGGTTTTCTACCATTCCATAGCTCATAAGAGGTTTTATTGAGAATGAGTTTTTTGAAAGATCTATTGCAATATAACATGAGGTATTAATGGCTTCGGCCCAAAAGTAATTAGGTAATGAATACTCATTGAGCATTGTCCTAGCCATCTCTACCAAAGTCCTATTTTTCCTCTCTACAACACTATTTTGTTATGGTGTTCTAGGAGTTGAAAAATTATGAAAATGTCCATTCTCCAAACAATAATTTTCAAATGATTCATTTTGAAATTCTTTTCTATGGTCACTTCTAATAGAAGTTATGAAGTAACCTTTGTCATTTGAAACTCTTTTTGCAAAGCTATTAAAAGCATCAAAAGAATCATTCTTATGAGCTAGAAAAGATACCCAAGTAAACATAGAGTAGTCATTTACAAGGACTAAGTGCATAATGCTTTCCACCTAAGCTAGTACTCTTAGTAGGTCCTATCAAGGCCATGTGAAAAAGTTGAAGGGGTCTAGAAGAACTTATAACATTTTTTCCTTTGTGGGAGCCTTGATGTTGCTTACCCGTTTGGCATAGGCCACATGATTGTCTTTAGTGAAATTTAGCTTGGGAAGGCTTTCCACCAACTTCCCTTTGGATAGGCTTTGAAGAAGATCTATACTTGCATGCCCAAGCCTTCTATGCCATAACCAAGCTTCATTGCTTAAAGACATGAGACACTTGAAAGATTGTTTGGCCAAATTGTCTAAGTCAATTGAGTAGGTATTGCCTTTCCTTTCACCCTTGAAAA